>JAXIVD010003206.1:2500-30000 GCA_036785275.1 Cancer borealis
ATATTGTCGTGCTAAAGGTGATGACTCTAAGGAAAATTACTTTACGCCTGGGTGTGTGTGTGTGTGTGTGCGTGTGCGTGTGCGTGTGCGTGTGCGTGTGCGTGTGTGTGTGTGTGTGTGTGTGTGTGTGTGTGTATGGCTGTCAGAATGATGATTATAATGATGATGATTAACTCTGTTCTTCTATTACCTCATGTCACTGGGAAGGGAATCGTGACAGAGGTGAGGGCGGTCAGTCTACGTTGGTCGGGGTTCACACGGGTTGAGGCCAAGCATCGGAGGTTCCCATGGGGGGGGGGGGGTGTTGGTGAGTGTTTGGTTGGGGTTCCCACGTGAGCGGGTGTCACCCACGGTCTGTGGCACAACCCTTCAGCAGTGGGCCTTTCAGTTCGAACCAGCAGAGCGGATGGAAAAGGAGGGGGCAGTAGGAAGGGAAATGAACGGGGCAGTGTCTAGTTGTAACGGTAGAGGAAGAGTGCGGGAGAAGGAGGAGGGGGAGGAGGAGGAGGAGGAGGAGGAGGAGGAGGAGGAGGAGGAGGAGTAGAGAGCAAAGAGGTAAATGGTAGGGGTGTTGCGAGGGAGGGAAATGTGAAGAGGAAAGGGATGGGTAGGTCTGGAAAGTGACACTCGCCCATTGTCCCTTTCCGCCACTTAAACTCTTAATTTTATCTGCCGGTCAAAGAGGCAGGTAGACGGAGAGAGTTCGGGTCCACTTGTATATTGAGTGGAAGAGAGAGAGAGAGAGAGAGAGAGAGAGAGAGAGAGAGAGAGAGAGAGAGAGAGAGAGAGAGAGAGAGAGAGAGAGAGAGAGAGAGAGAACACGTATATGTACTATAAGAAAGGGTCGCTGAGAGGAGAGAGGAGTTGAAGAGTAGGACGAGGAGAAGGACGGGTTTTAAGGTTCCTCGTCTTGTCCCTGGTGAGGGTGGAGGAGAGGGGAGTCTTGTCTATATTTAGTGGGCGGCTTGTTTACGTGTCGCCCATAATAGCCTGTGTTGGGGGCGCTTAGACTCCTACAATGGAAGAGCTGAGTCTTTATGCTGAGGCTGACAGGCTGGAGAGTGCACACGGTAAACACTGGATGGATTAGGGGTCTGTAGGATCTCCCTGTCTCCTATATGGGACTCTCTTGTCGCGTGTAGGACTTTTTTTCTATCTTCTGTAGAGCTTTTTCGTGTCAGGTAGTGCTCGTCTCTTTCTTAGCCTCCTCTGTCTCGAGCAAACAGTGGATGTCTACTCTTATTTTTTTTTCCCTCTCTTTCTTGATCTTTTTTTGTGCTATATTTTTCATCTTGGTCGTTAAAAGGTCTTGCGTCTCATATTTAAGCTGTTCGTGTCTATGTCAAGATTTCTCTGTCTCACGTACACGCTAACCTTTCTCGTATCGGATGTCCTCATGTTTCTTCCACACTCCTACTCCTCATGTCTCTGTTCTCCTCCTCCTCCTCCTCCTCCTCTTTCTTTTTTCTATCGTTGCTCTCCTTATCTCCTTCTGCTGCTTCTCTTCTCTTCTCGTTGCTAAGGATATACGGGACCTTTGCCGTGCGTGTGTCTCTTGTTTCATTACACTCACCCTCTTGCCTAACAGCGGACTGAGCGGAGCCTCTCATGAGTCTGCAAGCTTGTTTACTTAGAGGTTTACTGTCCTTCTTACTTGGAAACTATTGCTTCACCTACAGTCCTTTCTCCTCTTGAATCTCTGCAATGTCCTCTCTCTTTATTTTTTCTTCGGCGTGTCTTTTTTTATTAAACTTTCTCTATCTCTCTCTCTCTCTCTCTCGCCTCTTCTCTCTCCAAGATATTACGGAACTTGTGTGTGTTTATTTGAGTCTTGTCAGCGAAGGTATGAAGTGCAGCGTGATGAGCAATGATGAAATGATGCCGTCGCCGCAGAGCCTTTTGAGCCTTCCGGGAAAAGTGAGGATTAATCGGCGTAAAATTGAATAAAAAATGTAAGGGAAAGACGGTAAGCGGTAGTCCCTAATCGGATTATGGGATGTTGTGTGTACGCGACACCCCCTCGATGTGTGTGTGTGTGTGTGTGTGTGTGTGTGTGTGGTGTGGAGGGGGGGGGGGGGCAGGGGAGATGGGTATATTTGTATGTCTGTGTCTGTCTATCTGTCTTTTGGCTGTGTGCGTGTCTGTTTGTCTTCTTGTTCGTCTGTTTTGCATTTATACGAAGGTAGTTTGTAAAGACCCCAACAAACAGCTCTTCGACGCACGCTTTCCACACCGACGAAGACTTTCACACGAGGCTCCGCGTGTCTTGTGGGGAAGGTAGGAGGATGAGCTTTGACGGGGCTAGGCAAGGCAGGGCTTAGGTGGGGTGGGGCAGGGCTGGGGTGAGGGCAGGGTAGGATCGGGCCACATATGTACTGCTACCTCCGCGCGCTGTGAAAAAGACGTTAATTAATCATACGATCATCAATGTTTGCACTGCGTCAGGAAGTAATTAATAGTGAAGCACCTGTGGTAGCCTCAGGTGGCCTCACGCGGCGCCTCAATGAATTATGGTTCCTTTTTTTTTGGTGTTGCTTCATCCCGAGGAGTGAGTGCGTCAGTCTTTCATTCTGACAAATTTTAAATAATGGAGAATATTACGCTTTATCATGCACTTCACCGATCCTTCTTTGTTGGTGAACACGTGACCAGCGGTGTGTAACGATGGTGATTACATCATAACAATACCAACGATGATAAGGTGAATAATAAAGATAATCATTATGATAATAGAATAACAATAATACTAATGTCAATGATAATGATGATGATAATAATATTATTGTTATTATTATCATTATCATTATTATTTATGTTATTATTATTATCATTATTATTATTATTATTGTTATTATTATTATCATAATTATTATCATTATTTCAATAAAACACAATTTTCGTCGTTAAATGCGAGTGACAGACTCCGTTGTAATCTTGTTCAAGTTGTTCTTCTCTTCGCCGTAGAAGGCAAATGCGAATCTTACGTAACTCTGACAATAACAAGAATAAGAAAAAGAAGAAGAGGAAAAAGGAAACAAACAGAGGGCGGATGCAGCCCTTGTCGGCTTGCATAAAACAATACACAAACTCATGATTGTTGCCCTTCCCTCCTTCAGCAGCTGTTGTCAGTCTTTGCCGCCGCCATCGCCACCAGGAGGAGCGTGGCCGTGTCCTGCCCTGTGGCCGTGCCCTTGGCGGCGGGAGGTGCTGTCACGCCCCCGAGCCTGGGAGTCGCTCACATCATAAGTCAGCATGTGGTGGAGGAGGAGGCGGGGAGGTCACGGCCCGGCGAGACGGATTGGGTGTTAGGGAGGGAGAGGAGGAAGCGGGGAAGTACAGGTCACGCACGCGGAGTCAGCAGGTCACCAGAGACAGGGTGGGCTGACCCGGGTCGTTTGAGGGTCGTGGGTCAATTACAGTTATTTAGTTACATCCTAATACAGGTGTAAGTGATTGTTGTATATTTGAACATAATAGTCCCGCAATTCATGTTTATTTTCTTGTTTTGTTTTGTTTATCTTTTCCACTCGTCCTACATGCTTGGAGATCACGTGTTCCTTCCAGGCATCCTTCTATTATATCATGTGTTTTACAAGATCTAAAATTTGATTTGAATCTTCCAGTGTGCGACAAAGTTTTAACATATACTAAAAGGAGTAACTTGATTAGATAACCTTTTCCCACACATTGGTCGAACGTTCACGTCTGCTGTGTGAGTTTTTGTGGCCAAGCATTGTTGCAACTCAACGGACGCCGCGGTGACGAAGCAGAACAAGTACATGGGTTAGTAATAGCTATTTTATACTACTGATTCGTTAATGCTGGAACTTAACACTGCATTAAAGGTACTGCGTTAGATTTTTAATGAAAATAATTGACTTCCTGAGGCATTGAGCGAATTACACATTGCTATTAGAACCATTACAATATTATACGTAGAACTAAAGAAAATATGTGTTCGTCACGGGGTAGCTAGGAGTGTGTAGGAGGCAGATGACTATGTATAAAATGCTCAACTAAGCCTCTCTTTTTATGCCTTCTCAACCCAGCTGTTCTCCTTCCCTTTCTTCTGCTTCCCCTTTCGTTCTTTTTTTCCTATCCCACTATTTTGACATTTTCCTTTCCCTCTCTCTCCCCTTCATCTTACGTCACAATACTTCCCCTTTGTAAAAATGCAAACAGGAAGAAGCGAGGGGGAGGAAGTGGAAGATGATGAATAAATAGTGAACGAGGAAGTTCTTGACGAGTTCCATGAAAAGAGGCTTATGAAAAGACACGAAAGACTCTGGAAAGAAGGAAAGTTAATGAGAAAGCGGAGGAATGTCGACAGTAAAATTCAGAACAAGACAGAAGAAGCGATAAGAAGCACACTAGAAGATAAACGTAAGAGACGGAAAAAATAGAATTAATGAGAAGTACACTTTAAGAAGAAAAAAAAGCTTAACATAATAAGAAAATGTTTTAGGTAAGAAAAGATAACAAGAATAATGAATAGGTAAAGCAAAGATAATGTGAAGTAGAAGAACACACACACACACACACACACACACACACACACACACACACACACACACACACACACACACACACACACACACACACAAGATGAAGAAAGAGCACCTCATTTTATCCTATCATTGCTCTTTTACCTCTAGTATACCACCACCACCACTACCACCACCACGACCACCACCACCACCACCACCACCACCCCCACCACCACCACCACCACCACCACCACCACCACCATCACCACCACCACCACCACCACCACCGCCACCGCCAGTCCTTTCTTTACGCACCACTGTAACCCAAGTCCAATCGCGAGTTACTGCCTCATTGTGGTCTCCATTAAATGATTATGTCCACTTGTAGCTCTCCTATAGGGACAACGAAGGCAGACGAGAGAGAGAGAGAGAGAGAGAGAGAGAGAGAGAGAGAGAGAGAGAGAGAGAGAGAGAGAGAGAGAGAGAGAGAGAGAGAGAGAGAGAGTCTAGTATTACAAATTTGAACAAGAAAAAATAGCGCACATATACTGTAACCGTTTTGATCTTCGTAAATAGCTACACAGGGAGACATAAACGAGGCAAATAAGTTGAAGGAAAAAAAAGAAGATAGCGACTTTCAATGCAAACCTCCATCCTTTAAAAAGAAAAGCTCCTTAGTGTTGAGGGCGCAGGAGCTTTGTTGGGAAGGAGCCATTGTGTGCAATCCTTTGACGATGGATAGCCCATGACAGGAAGGCTGGGCGGGAGAGGCTCTGAGGAGGTGCTAGCAGATAAGGGGAGACGAAAACCAGTGTCTTAACAGCTGTGTAGATAAGGATGCGAGGGAAATGGAAGAGAGAGAGAGAGAGAGAGAGAGAGAGAGAGAGAGAGAGAGAGAGAGAGAGAGAGAGAGAGAGAGAGAGAGAGAGAGAGAGAGAGAGAGAGAGAACAAAAGATAGAAAGACAAAGACGGAGAACCTTGACAATCTGTGAAAAATAAAGACAGAGAGCAGCGAACCGATACCAGTTGCATTGGTCTCATCAATATCCTGCCTTTTCTTCGGGATTACATCAGCTTAGCGTGAAGGAGCTGCGTAAAGACGAAGAACTGAAGAGAAAAAAAAAAGACAGATAGTTGAAGATTTAAAAGCATTTCCTCAGTGCTTGGCTAAACGACAATAGTATTAACGGTGTTGCATTCTCCTTACAGTATATTCAACCTCATCTCACTGGCTTAGGATTGGGTTCGATTAGTAGTGAGTGATGTGGGATGTCTTTATAAGGTGAGAACAGGTGATGTAATCGTAATCACAGTCGTCACGCAAGCGAAATGAATCTCAGGTCAGTGGAAAAGTATTGAACTATATATTTTTTACCTAAAGTTTACGTCATTACTCACTGAATAGCACGTTGGCACCAGGATGTGAATCGACTTGTTGGCTGTTTTTTTCTTCTTTATTTCTTGGTAAAACAACATACTATAAACACGTACCAACCTCGTAAAGCCCCTTACATATCACAGGAACCCGCCTCTTGCACACACACACACACACACACACACACACACACACACACACACACACACACACACACACACACACACACACACACACACACACACACTCCAGTCAGCAAAGAGAGCGTGGGAAGTCTCCTCTGAATCCTCGGTAATGAAAGGTTCGTTACGAGAGAAAGTACGTACGCATCTGTGTTTATTGCAATGACCTTGTATAGCAGGAGACTGGTTAGCCAATCCACCAAAGGCTCAACAGAACAAAGAAATGCAGAACAACAACAAGCCTGACTCCTCCATCGTGATCCTATTTATATATCTAGTACCTTACTGACGTGACATTAACACACACGTATGATATGCATGTGTTTTGTATAGATGAAAAGGTTACGCATTGATTTTATTATCTTACATTCAAACTTCATTCCGTTAGAGGCAATAACAATGTCCTCCCTTTTGAAGTCCATGTACTGAATGACATAAACATCCATATTTGAACACGAGTCTGTAGAACATTTAATAAGAAGAAATTATACCTATTATAGCCGTGAAAAACAGCACATATAACCCCCGATCCACAATTTAGAACACTGCAATAACACGCGCCAATAACACAGCTGTTGAACATAAATAACATCAAATTAACAACACATATATTCTTCTTCATGACTAAGGATCGAAGTCGAAGCTCGTTCCCAAACTGATCATTGGGGGGAGAATAAAATATAAAGACTCAACATGTGGTCTGTCGGGGAACATTAAATGGTTGGTGGACGGCATGGGAGAGGGAGCTGTGTTGTGCTGCTGTTGGAGACGTAATGAGTACTAGCGTGCTGCGTGCCAACAAAGGAACGATTGTACGGCGTGATGAGGCTCCGGGTGACTTTTTGTTGTGGTTGTGGTGGTGTTATGAGGAGGGATGAAGAGAAGGGAAGGGGAAAGGGAAGGGAAAAGGAGGGATGCACGGCTGAATGGAGAGTAAGAGAGTTTGGGGAAGGAAGGAAAGGGGTAATGAGAATGGTGTGAATGGAAAAGAAATGGGAAATAAGAAGGATTAGATAAAAGTACTATTTCTCTACCCTTTTTGCCTCATTTTCTCTCTCATATTTACTTACGATGATGATAGCATGAGAGAGAGAGAGAGAGAGAGAGAGAGAGAGAGAGAGAGAGAGAGAGAGAGAGAGAGAGAGAGAGAGAGAGAGAGAGAGAGAGAGAGAGAGAGAGAGAGACTTTGTATCGATTTCCAGATGTATAATTAATTAGTGGGAATAAGTCAAAAATTAACATTTCTATTTTTCAATACTTTTGTGACTAAAATTAATTAAACTGCTAATAAAGTAAATTATCATATTCCTCCTTGAATCCTCTACACCCTACCCCACTCTCTCTCTCTCTCTCTCTCTCTCTCTCTCTCTCTCTCTCTCTCTCTCTCTCTCTCTCTCTCTCTCTCAGTATAGTTCGTTATTTGTGTTAACAGCATCTTCTGGGTGTGACGGTATTCCACCTTTATAAACACGCATCACAATGAACTCCAATCTTGTATTCAGATAAACACATACACAACAACAACAACAAAAAACATTCACTTATACTCAAATCAAACACCAGGGAAACAACAACACACACTTTACCATCTTAGATCCCACGATTTCCTTTGAAGACAGAACAACCTCCTCTTCCACCTTGCCTTTATTCCTTTCTCTTACCTATCTACCCTCACTCCACTCCAATCCCCACCAAAGCCAGCAAGTCTCAGTCCAGTCTACCACTATCCCTCCCATCCCTCCCACCCCTCATTCCCACTTCAGATCATTAGTGTGGGATGGTGCGGTAGTGTGGTGGTGTGGGGGGGATTTGCAAGAAAGTAGGCGCCACACCCTCCTGTTCCCATCCCGTGTGTGCTCTGTGTTCATCGCTTTAAACCTTAACATGATCCTATCTCTCACCTGACTGGCTGATCGAATGTCTTGAGTGAATTGAAAGCGGGTCGTGATGGAGGAGAGGAGAGGAGAGGAGAGGAGAGGAGAGGAGAGGAGAGGAGAGGAGAGGAGAGGAGAGGAGAGGAGAGGAGAGGAGAGGAGAGGAGAGGAGAGGAGAGGAGAGGAGAGGAGAGGAGAGGAGAGGAGATTCAGGGTCACCCGGTTTTGAGTCATAGGATCCAGTGGTACCAAAAGGAGAAGAGAAGAGAAGAGAAGAAAAAAGAAGAGAAGGGAAGAGAAAATATGCTCGTTTTCAAGTGTAATATAATTTTCCTCAATAGTAATTTGTTTAAAGTATCTACTTACTTTCTCTTTTTTTTTTTCTCTTTATCTCTCTTTCTTCTTCTTCCTCCTTATTGCATCTCGGTCAGAAAAAAAAATTAAACGCTGCCTTCTGACGCTCAGTTTTTGCTTTATTCTCAAGTTGGCAATTTCACGAATGTTGCTAAATCTGTTCATATTACTATTATTACATGTATTGGACCGTGATATCACATTTTAAACCTTGAACATACTTCCCTGAGGCTTCTTGCCGTGCTGTACTGCCCTTTCAGTTCCCTTGAAAATAGAGAACGCCAAGGTGCCCGCCAGAGAAGCCACTGAACCAATGACCTAACTTGTTTTCTATCTATCGTCTTGGTGGTACTAGTAGTTGCATTTGTCTACTCGATCCTGCCACGTTCGGGGAGGAAGCGAGGGTGTGCGTGAGGTTAAAAGGTGAGTGATAATCGGCAGGTGTTCCCTCGGTCATTTCAGGAGCGATGTTGTGGAGGACGCGTGTCGGGTGTCTCGTGGCGGCCTGTGTGTGCGTATGTGTCTGTAGGGATGCAAGGAAGGTGTTAGGACCCAAATGTGATTCTGATTCGAAAAGTTAGAAGTAGAGGAAGAAAAGACAACGTTCTACCTCGGCATGCACGCAATGACCTGTATGTAATTTCTAACCACATGGCACGTCAAGTTGTGTGTGTGTGTGTGTGTGTGTGTGTGTGTGTGTGTGTGTGTGTGTGTGTGTGTGTGTGTGTGTGTGTGTGTGTGTGTGTGTGTGTGTGTTCAAAGGTGTAAACAGGTGTATTCCGATGTGCTGCACCCACTGTGTCTACATAGCGTGTGTTTAGTGTAGTCCCCCATGTGTTGCAGTGCCGTCCACATATGTTACTGTGTCCCGTGTGTGTTGCCGTCACTCCCGGGTATTATTATGCACACATCCAAACACCAAAAGGGCCTGTCAGTCATCGTAAGCCGCCATGTTGTAACAGCTGAGTTTAGGCTTTGTTCAACCTCAGAGGAGTGCCGGGAGGGGGCGGGGCGGGGCGGCGGAGGGGAAGGGGGAGGGGATCGAACAGGATGAGGCGGGAATAAAGGGCGGACGGGAGTTAAGGGGATGGAGATGTAAAGGGATGGAGGAGAATATGAAGGACATTGGAGGTAATGTTATGGACTGGGGCCGCGGGAGGGGACGCAGAGGGGCCGTGCAGGTGGTGATTGAGGTGTGTTGTTTGTGTGTGGGGTGAAGACGTAGGAGTGATTGCGGGGCGGGGAGGGTGAGGGGGGGGTGATTTTTGATTGGCCCTCCCCCTCCCCCCCGACACACACACACACAGCCTCAGCAGCATCCGAGGGGAGAATAAGATCATCCTTTTAGTCCACTATAGATGATCTCGAGTGATTTGATTAGACTTAGCAGGTACCTGGTGTGTGTGTGTGTGTGTGTGTGTGTGTGTGTGTATGTGTGTGTGTGTGTGTGTGTGTGTGTGTGTGTGTGTGTGTGTGTGTGTGTGTGTGTGTGTGTGTGTGTGTGGTAGCTCACCTGCGTGTTATGGCTTCGTCCTCGTCGCTTCCTGTATATCATTGTGTTCCGTTGAGCTCCTTAGAAGAGGTACCGCTGAGGCACAATACCACACTCCTATCATACAATCATTATTATCCTCACCACTATCATCATCATCATCATTACCATCATTGTACTGTATCCAAACATGAACAACTTATAGTTATTACACTACATTTACCTGAGTTATCCATATAATTTTCATAAAAGGAAGATTATAGTCTAAAAACGCATGTCAATTGCCTGACAAGTATAGCAAATCCTTATAATTTGTTTCAAGCAATGATAAAAAGGCAGCAATTTCAAGTAAGCGAAACATTACCTCCAGTTGGAAGATTGCGGCAATGAGCAAAAAGTTAATTATTTTCTTCCTTCGCCTCATCCTCTTGTCGTCCCTCCAGCACGAAGGGAGCGACTCCTGCGGCTGTTCCCTTGCCACACTCCGCCGCCCTTTACCACGCCCTCAGCACGCCTTGAGAACTAGGCACGGAAGCGGCTGCCTTATTGGTCTAATTAGGTTTACAGCCTCAGGATCCCGGCGCTGGTATAGGCCTTGTGTAGCGTAGAGGGGAGGGGTAAGGAAGGAAGGGAAGGAGGGAAGGAAGGAGGGAGGGAAGGAGGGAGAGAAGGGAGGGAAGTGGGTCGGTCTTCATTGGACAGGTTCGTACTTGTGCCACTAATAAAAAAATTCGTGGCTATCGTGTCGTACTACACCACACACACACACACACACACACACACACACACACACACACACACACACACACACACACACACACACACAGTCATACACACACAAAACACCTAAGCAAACAAGCAAAAACATGCACATTTTCCCACACTTGGAAGTGGTTGAGAAAACCCTAAAATTCATGCTGACCAGAAAATGAAATGCTTTCGACAAAAAGAATGAAAAGAAGATAAAGCTACATAAGACCCACAATACTGCGGAATGAATTTAATAATGAGAGAGAGAGAGAGAGAGAGAGAGAGAGAGAGAGAGAGAGAGAGAGAGAGAGAGAGAGAGAGAGAGAGAGAGAGAGAGAGAGAGAGAGAGAGAGAGGAGAGAGAGAGAGAAAGAGAGAGAGAGAGATAGATTTGAGACCTGATATATTTGCCCCCCCCCCCATCAACGTGACCTTACTGACTGGGAACTCGCGGTTGACCTCCTTTATACCCCAATTATGATTCAATTTGAGTGAGTTGATTGCCTGTCCTTCTGTCGCTCTCCTCCCGCCTCAGGTCATGAGCGAGGGTTGTCGACCGTCCGCTGCGTCGATGGAGAAGATTTTTTCCCCTTTGAGTGTGTGTGTGTGTGTGTGTGTGTGTGTGTGTGTGTGTGTGTGTGTGTGTGTGTGTGTGTGTGCGTGTGCGTCGCTTTAGTCAACCGTTCTTATACCTCGTTCCCAGGTTGTTCTCGTGTTTTATAATATAATGACTACAATTTGGTGACCATTGTAGTCGGTCATGTCTCGTTTCCCAACGCTCGAGCATTTCTTTTCCTCAGTTGATGGGATGGAAGGTGGCAGAGGATCGGGGGAGAGAGAGGGAGGGAGAGGGTGATGGGAGGGAGATGTGTGTGTGCGATAGTACTATGACTGTAATGTTGGCAGTGTGGGCCTTTTTGTGTGCACCTCGCAATAGGGAAATCATAGTCTTCCATCTCTCACCTTCTCAAGACGTGTGTGTGTGTGTGTGTGTGTGTGTGTGTGTGTGTGTGTGTGTGTGTGTGTGTGTGTGTGTGTGTGTATGTGTGTGTGTGTGTACGTGTGCGTGTGCGTGTACGTGTGTGGTGGCATGATTCGTTCACACACTGACCAGGAAGTGTTATGAAAACCACACACACTCACGAGGCCTAGGAGAGAATAGTTTGTTAAGTGTTTGGTAGTGATTCATTTTGGTTTTCTTGCTGTCATGATTTTGCTGATTGGTCAAATGTGAAATGTCATGGTTGATGCATTAGATAAGAATATCACTTCCATGTTCAAGCAAAACTAGCTCATATAGAGAAAATAATGATATAGTTGCTTTGAATTCACGAGGACATAGGATTAATAGCATTTCTGACACACAAAACGCTCGCAAAATTTCCCCAGATACATAAGCACAACACTCCACCATACATGATTTAAAGAAACACTCAGATTTCTCCTTCACTTGCCACACAGGAACACTCATCCATTCACTCGGGTGTCGTCACGAGGCGACACTCAGCCACACCAACCTTAGTCCTCCTTGGCGCCGCCCGGCCGTGTCGCGTCGTGAGGGCCCATTGCCTCTCCTGGTAGGATTTGGGGCTTAGCGTGCTGTGAGTTGGGGAAATTTGATGTTAGCATGAGTTGAGGGAGACGAGGGGCCTTTGTGAGGGCAGGGGCGTGTGTGAGGTGTTAGAGGTGAATGGTGGTGGTGGTGTACAGGCGGCGTTGGGGTGAAAGGCCGGAGTGTGGGAGTGCAAGCGAGGAGAAAGACGGGCGGGCGTGAGGTTGTTAGAGTGAGGCGGGTGAGTGGGTGGGAACATTACCATGGGGAGAGGGAAGGAGGGAGGAGGCAAGGATGGAGCTAAAACGAGTAAAGTTTAATAAACGGAGAGAACAGAACGGCAGCCGTCGCCACCTGCCTCCGTCTGCTCCTCCCCTTTTTCTGTATTTTTTTCTTACATGTCTGGCTGGCAACGTGAAAACAGTTTGTTGTTCAGGTAAAGGAAAACATTCTACGTAGATATGTTAGGATTGTGTGTGTGTGTGTGTGTGTGTGTGTGTGTGTGTGTGTGTGTGTGTGTGTGTGTGTGTGTGTGTGTGTGTGTGTGTGTACTTGCTTGCAGTTAGTTCCCGGGCATAAGTAGCACATTATCACGTCACTCTCACCTTCCTTCCCGGCATAATGGAACGCGACGCACTGGACGTGAAATATTCAGGAACCTCAAAGTCGCGCCGGAAAATGAAAAAAAGTTCCGACACAAATACATTCTAACCTCAGGGACGGTTGCTGGTGTGACCTCGACACACACACACACACACACACACACACACACACACACACACACACACACACACACACACACACACACACACACACACACACAAGGGGCAGCAGCAGGATATTGGGTCATGGATGAGCGTGGAGGGGAAGTGAAGGTTGTCCTGCGGCCACCACTTAGTCTCGCCTCACCTCTTTTGGGCTTGAACATCGGCCAGCCAACCAGCCAACCGGACTAACAGGCCTCGATCACCTCTTGCTTTAAAGAACATCATTTTAACCTTAAAGAATCAAGTAGTAAATTCAAGACTTACTCTGATCAGTCAATGTCTTCAATCACTACCGTCCTGAGACATAACGTAGGTGATTGTACGCTACGTCAGGTGTGTCAGACTTGAATTAGAATGGAAAACGAATCAGTCAGCCAGTCAGTCAGTTTGTCAGTCACTGCCCAGCGGCCAAAATCAGCAAAACATCATTGGCACGGAAACTTTCCAAACTATTTTTTTTACACCCATCCAACAGTGCGTCGCCAAATCCAACGTGTTTACTCTCATGATTGCGGAACACATTTTAGATTCTGTTTCCCCACCTCGTTTGTAAGTACGTCGTTACCTCGTCACCTCGTCACCCTCCCTACCACGTCTTTAACACATACACAACCAACTTATATTTATTTTTGTATATACCTCATCTCAATTAACTTTCATATATATCCTTAAAAATAAAAGTCACATCCCCACACATCCATCATAGACACTCCACTACTTACACACTACACACTCCCTCATCCACCTCATCCTACGCCTCATCCTCCACGCCAACACATCACAATTACTCAGCAGCAACGTCAGTAACATCAGCACCACAAGAACGCTGCTGATGTTCGATAAGAGAAGCGTTGCCTTTCATTCCCACGTCTGCTCTCACTTTACTCCTCACTTTGCTCCTCACTTCCCTCCCATGCCCTCCTATACCCTCCCTCCCATGCCCTCCCTCCTTCCCTCCCTCCTTCCCTCCCGCCTGGACTCTGCTCTGGGCCAAGGGAGGCGAGAAGTTAGAGTGGAGAACCCGCACTAATAATGAAGACGTCAGGCCAGCGGGGAGCACTCTGTCTGATTGGCCTTGTTTCTCTCTCTCTCTCTCTCTCTCTCTCTCTCTCTCTCTCTCTCTCTCTCTCTCTCTCTCTCTCTCTCTCTCTCTCTCTCGTTTTGACAGAGAAATTGGTTGGTTTTATGACACACAAGCATAGTTAGTCTTATGTTGAATTACAAAAGGTATATTGCTTCCCCTGTGTGTGTGTGTGTGTGTGTGTGTGTGTGTGTGTGTGTGTGTGTGTGTGTGTGTGTGTGTGTGTGTGTGTAGTGATATCAACTTCATCGAGTGGAGCAAATTTCCTGCTGCGAATTTTCCATTTTCCGGCTCAAAATTCTCCATCCCCCGCCTGCCTTTGATGCCCATTTTCCCCTCCCTGCTGTCCCCTGCCCCCTCCCCCTCGTCCCCCTGCCCCCCTGCCGTGCAAACACCCGCGCCGCCATCACCAGAACGGGGTCAGTTTGTGTACAGAAAACCCAGTAGTATTTATATGAAACCACATTTTCATTAGTTGTATACGACTCCATCTATTTATTTTCTCCTATCAATATCATGCTGGATGGTTTTGGTGGTGATGGTGATGGTGATGGTGATGGTGGCGATGGTGGTGATGGTGGTGATGGTGGTGACAGTAGCAATGTAGGGTAATCTGCGTTTGACTGGCAGTGTATACATACATACATACATACTGGTGTGGACAAGGATGTTACCGTGTTTCCGTGCAAGGCGTGATAGTTGGATGGCACTGACGAGAGGATTGCATGTGGCACCGTCAATTGGCTGCTCTGAATATTTATATGACAGAAAGTAATGCTGAGCTGCCACTTACTTGGGGTTGTCTCCTTATACCTGTTAGTGGTGTGTGAAATTGTATGTTATCTTATATTATATTGATTTATGTATGTAGGTAAATTCTTATTCTCTTTTCTCGGTCTGCTTGCTGATTATCTGTCTGTGGGATGATTATGTGGGATCGAAACCCTTACAGTGTTCCTATATTGAACCATCTCACGCTAGTTTAGGTTCATCCCTCCTTGCCTTGTATCACTTTAACATCCTTCCCTGCCTGCCTCTCCCCTTCTGTCTTCCCTGTTCCTCTTCCTCATCTCTCTCTCTCTCTCTCTCTCTCTCTCTCTCTCTCTCTCTCTCTCTCTCTCTCTCTCTCTCTCTCTCTCTCTCTCTCTCTCTCTCTTTCGTTTTTTGCATTGTATTCTCTCCTCTGTCCTCCCTCACCCGTTCCTCTCCTTCCCCTACTCAGTTATCATTCTCCTCTATATGCCTCTCTTTATTCTCCTTTCTTACTCTACCATTTGTTTCCATTGTTTTCGTCGGCAGTTAAATGGTAAGTCTGCTCTTATATCAGTTTCTTTTTTCTTTACTTTTTTAAATTTTTATTTGACCTCAAATATTTTTTTAATTTTTTATTATTTTTTGTCATGCAATTCGGACTAACTTTTTACATGTCATATTTTTTTTGGTAGGAGTGGCATTTGACAAGGGTCTTTTTTTGTTTGTTATTTCTTTTACCTTCTGTGGTATCTCTCTCTCTCTCTCTCTCTCTCTCTCTCTCTCTCTCTCTCTCTCTCTCTCTCTCTCTCTCTCTCTCTCTCTCTCTCTCTCTCTCTCTCTCTCTATTAGTGTAAATAAATATCTTTGTATTTTTATTGTTTTGTATGGAATCGTGTATATTTTTAGTTCCTTTTTTAGTTTCGAAAAAATATCTAGGACTGAAAACCGGTTATTTCATTATTTTTTCATAGTGGTTTTATTGTGATATTAAAATCTTCGTTAATTGTTGATGTTTGTAAAATAATTGCTCCCTCAACTAGTTTTCTGTCCTCCTTTAGTAATTATTCTCTTTCTCTTTCTCTAGTTTCCTCTCTTTAGTTTCCCTCTCTTTTTCTTTCTCTCTCTCTCTCAACATGTATTTGCTTTCCTTCCCCTTCAGTTCAAACCTTCCTCCCCTTGCTCCCTCACCTCCCTCCTCACCCCACTTTTCCTCCCTGCGTGACGCCCCCTCACACCTGACCTGTCTCGTTGTCAACACTGAAGGTAACAATGGCTGGGTGGCTCGTGTTCGTTCCTCTATTCTTGTCTCTCACATTCAGTCGCAATTTTCTTCCCTTTCATTTGTTCGTCACTGCTATTCAGATTCGTTTGGTCTGTTTTTTTTATTTTTTATTTAATGTTGAGAATATGTATATAAAGAGACAGTAATGAAAACCGTATGAAGAGATAATAGAAAGGTTGAAATTGATTATTGTATTGTGGAAGAGAAAGAAAATGATTGAATTATGTTGAGAGAGAGAGAGAGAGAGAGAGAGAGAGAGAGAGAGAGAGAGAGAGAGAGAGAGAGAGAGAGAGAGAGAGAGAGAGAGAGAGAGAGAGAGATCAAATGTTTAAAGGTATACGAATGTCAGGAGGTGAAAAAAATGTAAGCATCTAATGAAAGACGATCGAAAAATACGAAAACAATCCGAGGTCATGAATACGAAATAAAGAGATGATTCTTAAATGATGCACAGAAATTTAGATTAACAAAAAGTACAGAAAAGAAGAAGACAGAAAAAAGAAGGCATGACATTTGGAATGGTTTGGAGGCGGAAGTAATATATACATAAAAAAAACAAAGAGCATTCAGGAAACCAGAACTAAATTGGATGAACAAAAAAAACAACATATATAGACACTGCAACACGAATTCTTATTTTTTGTTTCAATTATTTATTTATTGATTGATTTATTTGTACTTAAAACCTATATAGTATATAGTACTACAGTTGGATAAATAGAAGTAAATAAATACACAAAAAAACGTAATTCAGATTATGGTTGTATATATATTATTTTCCCTTATAAGTTGATATGTGTTATTTAATTATTTTTTCTTCTATTCCAGGTACGTCGCAGGTTAATTAATTGGACGGGCAGGTGAGGCGAGTGACCATGAGGAGGTACAGTAAGTGTGCTTGGGTGGAGGTCACTATGGGTCATGAGAGAGAGAGAGAGAGAGAGAGAGAGAGAGAGAGAGAGAGAGAGAGAGAGAGAGAGAGAGAGAGAGAGAGAGAGAGAGATAACGGTAGACAAAATGAAAAAAAAGATATAATTAAATGAAAAGAAGAGAATGAAAGGAAAAAAGAAAGAAAGAAAAAAGAAAGAAAGAGAGAGAGAGAGTCATCACCGTGGAGAGAATTACACATTCGTACTCCTCATTATCCTTAACATGAAACACACTACTGCCATCACAACACTTACATCGTTTTTTTCTCGTCACTCATTCATGCAATTCTAATTTGACTAGCAAGTACAGAGCAAGACCACAGCACACTCCTCCCTCCCTTCCCTCACTCCCTGTCCCCTAACTCCCCTTCCCCTCACTCCCTTTCCTTCCCCTCACTCAGCACTCCTCCAGTCTCCTTCCCATCCTCACCCTTTCTTTATGTCAATTGAAAAATGCATCTTATCCGATTTCTATTATGTTTTTTTTCATGTTCATTTTTTTATCATCTTTCTTTGTCTTCCTTTCCTTCCTTCGTCTCGCCACCCTCTCCTTCCTTACGTCTAGCTGTCTGTCTGTCTGTCTGTCTCTGCAACGTCCCCTTCACCACATTTTCATCACCTCCCCTCACATTTACCTCTTTTTTTTACCGTGGTTCCCCTCATCTCCCTTTCCTTCGTTATCCCCGCATCGTCAAGGGGAAGGAAGAAGAGAGGGAGAGAGGAAGAGAGGGAGGGAGGAAGAGAGGGAGGGAGGAAGAGAGGGAGGGAGAAAGAGAGGAAGGGAGGAAGAGAGGAAAGAAGAGAGGGACGAGTTGAATTATATCGTGGGGCGAATTATTGATACGTTCACATCACGCAAACTTTTATAATCACATACACACTACTAGGCCGAAATTCACGTACACACACACACACACACACACACACACACACACACACACACACACACACACACACACACACACACACACACACACACACACACACACACACACACACACACACAGTAACCTTCCGAGTGTAAATATTACCTAACAATCTACCTTCGTTACCGTCCCATTGAATTGCTTCCCTTCCGTGTCTTTGATCGCGTGGCAAAGGGACGACCGGTTACCAGTGAACTTGTACCGATCCCCTTACCCCTTCCCCTTTACCCCATTCCCCCTTCCCCCTTACCTTTTATCCCTTTACCCCTTCTACCCCTTCCCTGTTTTCCCCGTAGCATCCATCCGTCGCTCCTTCCCTTTGCTCGCCCCTCCCTGCGTCCCTGCGTCCCTGCGTCCCTGCGTCCCTGCCTCTTTCTCTCTTCCAACCTCTCGCTCGTATTTTTTCTCTCTCTCTCTCTCTCTCTCTCTCTCTCTCTCTCTCTCTCTCTCTCTCTCTCTCTCTCTCTCTCTCTCTCTCTCTCTCTCTCTCTCTCTATCTCTCAGTGCTGATGGTTCTGTGGTGGAATACCCATTGTTTTTTATATTTCTATTGGTGCGTTCAATTTTTTTTCGTTATATCTTTTTCCAATTGTAGTGTAGCCTGCTTCGATTTTGCTTGTTTGACTTCCTTGCCTGCCTGTCTACCTGCCTACCTGCCTGCCTGTCTACCTGTCTATCTTCCTGCCTATCTGTCATGTTTCTGGATGCGGTTGGTCCCTGGGGTCACTTCGATCTGTTTGGGTGACGGATAGGCAGTTAGTTGGTCGCGTCCCTTGTCCCACCGTGGATAGCTATAGGGATACGTACGCACGTTTACATATACACTACCTTAAACCATGGTATTAATCAAGTAGACACAATAACATGAACTGAACTGGACTCGACTGAACTGGACAGGACTGGTTTGGAATAGACTGGAGTAGAAAGGACCGTGGGACGAGAGCACGGGATAAATATAATAATAATGATTGGATCCGTAATTCAAAGTCTGTTGATATTTGATACGTCGATTATGTTGTCATTAAACGTAGTGTGCTCGTGTTATAAATCGTGATATCTTCCATCTAAATTGTGCGTTGGATGAGTAAGTAGTATATGTGGTGATCATTAATACGAAGGACAGGTGTGTTCCCCGCAGGTGTACGAGTAAAATCTATGAATAGAACACCTGAGAGAGAGAGAGAGAGAGAGAGAGAGAGAGAGAGAGAGAGAGAGAGAGAGAGAGAGAGAGAGAGAGAGAGAGAGAGAGAGAGAGAGATTACCTCTTGGTTATCTAATACTTTCTGGTGCAGTCTAGAATGTGTGTGTGTGTGTGTGTGTGTGTGTGTGTGTGTGTGTGTGTGTGTGTGTGTGTGTGTGTGTGTGTGTGTGCGTGTGTGCGTAGGGGAAGGGGTGCTGGACCGTGTGTACCCTTGCCCTGAGGAGACGTCAGCTGTTTGCTCGGACACCTGCGCCTTTTTAAGCTGTATGAAGAATGGCGGTTCTCACGCCCGTGTTTTCATCAGTTACGTCTCTCTCTCTCTCTCTCTCTCTCTCTCTCTCTCTCTCTCTCTCTCTCTCTCTCTCTCTCTCTCTCTCTCTCTCGCTCTCTCTCATATCGTCAAACGTCGTATTAGTGAAGAAAAAAAAGTCTGTATACACGGAGCAGTCGGACTTGAAAAATAATTTGAATACTTCTGAATATTGAAATGTGGAAATGCATATTCAAGCAAGCGTCGCGCCGCCTCCCTCCCTCTGGCAGCATCACGTGTGGGGACACCTGCACGTGTGTTCGGAGCGATGCATCCCTTGAAAACACACACACACACACACACACACACACACACACACACACACACACACACACACACACACACACACACACACACACACAGGGGCTGGTATTGATGGCGAAGGTACTAAAAAATCTTATCTGCGGATGTAAAACAGGATAACACACACACACACACACACACACACACACACACACACACACACACACACACACACACACACACACACACACACACACACACAGAATCATGGAACAACATTCTTTCATTGAACTCGTGGTGATCAGCATCAGACAGAAGTGCATGTATTCCACAGACTGAAGGGAGGCCATAAGAGGGTGGGCTGGGGATGGGGGATAGTGATGGGGCTGGGGATGGGGGATGGTGATGGGTCTCGGGATGGGTTGGGGATGGGTTTGGGATGGGGTTTCGGGTGGGGTTTGGGGTGGGAAACGAGAGCTCTATTTGTCATTGACGTTTAATCTTTTCATTTTAAGTATGCAAGGTAGCAGTGATGTCAGAGCTAGGGACGGAAATATTGAACACTTTATCTATGTGAGAGGAAACAGCATTAGTAAAACATTAAATAACTTCAACCTCAGTGTTGGTAAAATAACGCAGTATGTGAGCGGGTTAATTATTCCTAAAAACAGCAAAATGAGTCTCTGTGCCACGAATATTTGCAGGATGGTGTATTGATTTTAAGCTGAAATATTTTTCCCTGTGCACGTATCAGGTTTTTCATCCACTGAGCAAAATCATTGATCAACCGTCAACTCATTCGTTATCTATCCGTGACAATTTGTAATTCTCTACAGTATATTTTTTTTTATACATGACATATGCATTTTTTTTTCCATCATCAACTTATTTTCATACACGAATTTATAGAAAAGAAAGTTAATATGTCATCTAACTAAGCTTTCTTTAATCCCTAAATATTTGTGTTGTGCCTTTGCCATGTTTCCCTAAGCTTAGTATATGAGGGATTATATCATGTTGTTTAATCTTGACGCATGACTCTTCCGTCCCATGGCTGGAGGAACATTTAAAAGATTAGGTAATACTTTATCTGACGGCCAAACTGCCTTTACCTTTTTTACCTGATTTAAATAGGCGAACCATCAGTCTGGTTCTTCACGTCCTTCTCAGCTTCAAACAAGAACATTCTCTTTCGACATGTCTCTTCTTCCCTTCCTCTGTCTCCCTTCGCCCTCCCTCAGTGGCTTTGAAGTTTTCCCCTCACGGACCCTCTATTAAAAAACTTCGAAAAGGAGATCAGTTAGCAGTCCTTATGTTTGAGTGTGTGTGTGTGTGTGTGTGTGTGTGTGTGTGTGTGTGTGTGTGTGTGTGTGTGTGTGTGTGTGTGTGTGTGTGTGTGTGTGTGATTGGCACTGGAAAACCTTATCGCCAGTAAAAGCGGTTCACAGGTCTGAGTGTTTTATGTACAGCGACGAAGAGCTTTGATCCAATCCCGTGTGCGTGTATGTGTGTGTGTGTGTGTGTGTGTGTGTGTGTGTGTGTGTGTGTGTGTGTGTGTGTGTGTGTGTGTGTGTGTTGTATACAGCGTCCGGGATGTGGCTGTCACGTTTAGATTAGACAACTGTGTCCCGTCTCTCCCCTCACTGCTTCTCCCTCCCCTCACCCTCCCCTCATCACCCTTGCCTTCCCTCCCTGCCCGCCCCCTCACCCTTCCTTGCCATTCTCTCTCCCTTCCCGATCGTCCCGTGTTACCAGCTGATAGGTGGAGGGATGGGGTGGATGGGGAGGACGCCGTGCATGGAGGGAGGAGGAAGGAGGGACATATCGGCATGGGGGACATCCGGTTAAGCCTTACCGATAGGACACCAGTGAGAAGGGTGAACCTCCTCCTCCTCCTCCTCCTCCTCCTCCTCCTCCTCCTCCTCCTCCTCCTCCTCCTCCTCCTCTCCCTCCGTCATGCCACCATTGGAAACATGAGTATTCAGGGACATGTGGTGGAATTTTCACGAGAGAGTCGAGGAGACGAGCGCCACACCAATGGACTAAGAATAATTTTCCTCGATATCCATCCATCCACACACTTAAAGGGAAAATATGAACACCAAATTTCCCTTAAAGGTGTTTTTATTTCCCCTTAAGTACACGTTATTTGTACTTTTAAAGAGGATGTTTCGTTCATATATCTAAGCATTTAAAAGGATGTTATTATGGCTTCAAAGGCTTCAAGTCCTAACCTTACAGACAGACGCCATCTATGAATACAAATCACAACCACTACACACTCGGTTATACCCACGACCTTGTAAACGATTCTCGGCAGCCAGTTCCCGCCGTTCTGTGCCTCATTCCATAACGTTAGCAGTCGTTCTATGTGATATTGAGGGGGGCGGGGATTGGGGGTGTTATGAGGGGCAGGTTTTAGGGGTGTTGTTGGGGGTAAGGGGTGAGGGGAAGAGGGGGCGCCGCACCGTTTGGCTCAATGGCACGGATCACCACAGTATTTTCCACGTAATCGTCCTTTTATAATGCTTCACGTGGGTTGTTGTGCACCTCACTGATAAAAAATAATATATAAAGTTGGACACAAATTTCCCGCTAAATCGGGTAAATGTGCATAGCATTAATTTGGTATGATTTATTTTGATTATTTCTGTTATGTTGTGTTTAATACATTTATTTATTTAAGTATTCACGTATTTTTTTTTAATTTAATTAATTTATTTGTTTATTTACTGATTTATTCATTAACATTCATTGGATTTTCATTAATTATTGTTGGTATTTCATGTATACATTATTTCATAAGTTCCGTAGTTCGTGTACAACCGCAATAATCAATAACAACATGAATTTCTGATACGAGTGAACACTGAAATGAATAAATAAATAATGTTGTACAACCAATAACGGAAGAAAATTAAACTAAACTAAACACATTACATCTTTCCTGCAACAATTGGCGGAACAGTTGATTCATTCTCTAATAAATAAATGCAATAGCAGGTAAGAGAGAGAGAGAGAGAGAGAGAGAGAGAGAGAGAGAGAGAGAGAGAGAGAGAGAGAGAGAGAGAGAGAGAGAGAGAGAGAGAGAGAGAGAGAGAGAGAGAGAGACGAACAATTGGAAATCAAGCTCAAAAAGATGAAGTGAAGTGAACAGGTGGAGTGAGGGAGGGAGAGTGTGAGTGCTTGAGGGGGTGTGAGGTGGAAGGAGGAGGTAAGAGGGGAAAAAGGGAGTGGGGGGAAGGAGGTGAGAGGGAGGGGAAAAGATAGAACTCCTTCCACTCAGCCACACGTTCCTGACCCTCAAGCACCCTCAACTTTATGAGAACTAATTGGATGCACAGTGAAGGGCAAAGGGGGGTGGGTGAGGGGAGGGGAAGGGGTGGTGGGGGAAGGGAAGGGGGAGATACTAATAGTCCTTTTTGTGACCAGGTTAACTTCGATCTAGGATTAATTATAACCTCCGGCTCAATGGTACACCACACCACCCCTTCACTCCCCTTCAATATCCTTCCCTTCATTCCCCATCACACCCGTATCACCTTTCCTCCTGCATCCTCACCCCTTCACCTTGCATACTCAACACCTCACTCCTTCCCATCTCCCTTCATGCTTTTTACTCACTAACACTGGATGGAGATGTATTATTAATGTTTGTTCCTGAAGACTGTCGACACCAGAGAAGGATATGTTAATGGAAGAGAATGGCAATAAAAACAATAAGGTGATTATGATATCTCGACTGGATTTAATTGGCACCTCGATTAATGATCTATTTGTGATTGCTATGCGACTCAGGTAGATTGCAGGTGTGTGTTTAATAGCAAGCGAGGAATAAGAATAAGATGATGAAGATGATGAGAAAGGAGATAAAAGTAAAGAGAAGTACTACTACCTTGTCGCGCTTGGAGTTTCAGTAACAGTTTCACAAAAAGACAATGTGCGACGCGCCGAAAAAACGAAAAAGAAAACGTAGAGTCAGTCAGCCAGCCGTTCAGCTGTAGTGAGAAGCGTCGACCAAAAAAAAAAAAAAAAAAAAGTTTGTCAAGGACCATAAAGAAAAAAAATTCTAACTGAAGTTTTTAATAAAGAAAAAAAAAAAAACATTTAAACAACACTTGTCTACCGGGAAACTAATTAACACGATGAAAAAAAAAGAGAATTGATGATGTTGATGATAATATAGCACCTCCTACCTTTGTTTTATCTATTATGTATCCTTTTCTGTGGACTTCAAATATTAAGTAAGGTGTGAGTGTTGAGTGGGTGAAGAGACCACTTGGTGTTACGCTGAGATGGCTTACGTCAGTTCACTTAATTAGTACACACGAGAAAAAACACTGAATGCCCTTGAAAGTTCTTGCTTGATAGGGGAGGTTTAAAAATAAATAAACAAGGAAGAGGAGGATGAGGAGGAGGAGGAGGAGGAGGAGGAGGAGGAGGAGGAGGAGGAGGAGGAGGAGGAGGAGGACGAGGAAGAGGAGGATCAGGAGGAGGAGGAGGAGGAGGAGTAGGAGGACGGAGGAGGAGGCATCACAAGCAGGAGAGGAACATGAATAACAATAATAATACCTGTCAGATACTTGAAGAAACTCGAGACCCAAGATTATAACAGCATTAACAAGTATAATAAAACAACACTAGGAATAAGCTGATGGGTGTTGTAGAGCAGAAGGCGAGGACACGTCTGCATTAGCATTCTGTCAGCTCGCCTTGTCTGGCTGTAACTGGCGGCAGACAGCATAATGTTTGGGACACAAGGCGGGCCGAGCTTGTGTCGGGCGCCTTTGATCCTCCAGAAGCAAGATCAGGCTGCAGGAGAACCGAACGAGGTAATTATGAGATGAAGCAGATACCGAGAGAGAGAGCGAGAGAGAGAGAGAGAGAGAGAGAGAGAGAGAGAGAGAGAGAGAGAGAGAGAGAGAGAGAGAGAGAGAGAGAGAGAGAGAGAGAGAATAATAAATAAACACGTACCCCACAAAAAAAAACCCAGATAAATACTTCGTACATACATATATAAAGACGGACACTGAAAAAATAAGTCTTTAAGTGAACAATTGAATTATATGCAAGATTTTTTTTTTTTTTTTTTGTATGACGTCTTAATTTTATTTTCTTATATTTTTTTCCCCTTTATTTAAATTATATGCATTATCATTCCCTTTATCTTTCACATTTTCTTCTGAAGACAACGCGCCTTTCTCTCGCAGCGCCTGAAGAATCACATCAATTTACTTCAACGAATTTTTTTCTTATTTTTGTTTTGTTTTATCTTACGTGGAGGAAAGCGTCGTGAGAATGAGAGACGATGCAAAAAAAAAAAGGAAAAAAAAGAAGGAAAATAAAAACAATATTGGAAGGAGAGAGGAAGTGAAAGGCGAGAAGAGAAGGGAAGGGAAGGGAAGGGAAGGGTTGGAGTGAAGGGGAGAGGGAGAGAATGGAAAGTGCAGAGAAGGGAAGCAAGAGAGAGAGAGAGAGAGAGAGAGAGAGAGAGAGAGAGAGAGAGAGAGAGAGAGAGAGAGAGAGAGAGAGAGAGAGCAGTGTAAATCCTTCAAGTGTCTGCTAGGCGTCGGTATAGACAGGCAGACATGTACGACAGGGGAGGGAGGGGGGCACTGAAGCTTTATTTATCTATATATATTTTATTAACTTTTATTTATTCTCAACTCGTGGCTATAAATCTTGTAGCTCAGCAGCAGGCAAGCAGTGTAGCATAGTAGCTTGTAGGCATTCATTTTCACTTTATTCACATCTCTTTGTGTGTGTGTGTGTGTGTGTGTGTGTGTGTGTGTGTGTGTGTGTGTGTGTGTGGTGTCATTTGTAACGCCGGGAGTAATAAGAGTTGTGACGTTTATGTGTTCGTGTTAAGTCAAGTTATCAAGCGTCATGCAAGGGGAGTGCTGACAAGGGTGGTGGTGGAAGTGTTTTTATGAGACGCGTGCAGCAGCTGTCCCTGTCGTAGTAATGGTAATAATGATGTGAATTGTTTTTATCATTATTACAGTAGTAGTAGCAATAGTATTATTATCATTATTATTATTAGTAGTAGTAGTGGTGGACAGAATAAAATCATAATCTATAACAGTCTCCGCGTTAAAATATTGATTGTCAGAACATTAGACTTTCATCACATCGTTTTTTGTTGTCGCGTCAGCCTTGCAATCTCGCCGCCAGAGGGCAAAGGACAGTGAGGGGCAGTGTGAGGCTCTTGTGGTGGGAACGTTCTCGAGTGGACTGTCGGTCACGTGCTTGTCCTATTCTTCATTCTATAATCTGAATCGCTTTGCTACGGAGGGAATTGATGTGGCAAGAGAGGGGAGATGAGGGGGTGAGGGACTGAATGAAGGAGGAAATTGATTAACGAACTGAAAAATGTGTCTTTTCCTTCCTCTCACTCGTGTTCAAACTGAGTGAATTATTAATTATTTTTTTGAGGGAAATCTGTACCTTTTTTTCATCACTTAAACTTTCTTTGCATGTACTATTAAGTATATTTATTCTCTCTCTCTCTCTCTCTCTCTCTCTCTCTCTCTCTCTCTCTCTCTCTCTCTCTCTCTCTCTCTCTCTCCCCGTCTCTCTCTCTCCAGGACACTCCCCAGTCACCCTCAAGTGCCATTACTACCCTCCCCTCACCCATCCCTCATCATACTCATCATTCCCACTCATCTCATTCTTCCTCTCCATCCTTCCCTCCCTATTCATCCATCTATCCTTACTTCCCCTTGTTGTATATCCATCTCTGCCCCATATTCCCTATTCCTCTTCCTGCCTTCCCTGCTCTCCCCACAAACCCTCAGGTGTGTGTAGGGGGAGGTGAAGGGATGTGCTTGATTGATGTTACAGAAGATGTTAAAAGCCGGAATAACCACGTGGAAGGGGGACTGAAGGAAGAGGGGAACGGATGGACAATAATGGTGTAATTCAACTGCAATCATTACGAACAGAGTAGGCGGAGAGATGGAGGGAGAGAGGGAGAAAGGGAGGGAGGAAAGGGAAGCTGAAAGAGTGGTGGTAATGGGGATGAAAGGGTGAGAGAGAGAGAGAGAGAGAGAGAGAGAGAGAGAGAGAGAGAGAGAGAGAGAGAGAGAGAGAGAGAGAGAGAGAGAGTGAACAACTGGAATAGGCGAGAACGGAGAAGATTGGGATGAAGAGAAACGGAGGAGAGGAGAAAATAACAGGTAATAGAAGAGAGAATAGGGGAAGGGGGAAGGTAACAACGGTAAGGGAAGAGAGGGGAGAGAAAGAGAGAGACAGTGAGAAGCAACAGATGGAGAAAGGGGAGTGGGAAGACCGATAAGAGGGGACGGGTATGGGCAGGTGGGATAGTAAGGGAAAATAAGGGAAAGAAGGGGAAACAAACAAGATTTAAAAAATGCATAGGTACAAAAATACGTAGATTGATAAGTAAATAAACGAATGAATAAAGATTGCATAAGGAGAGGAGGAAGAGGATGAGGAAGAAGAGGAAGAGGATGAAATACTTTAGTCACGTCGCCTCTACGTAAGGTGCTAAAAAGAGGAAGAATTTGAATATGCTAATGAAGATATGATTAAAATGAGGGAAAAAAAAAGGAGATGGAAGGATGAAAAATGCATGTGTTCAGAGCAGCAGCGATCATTTTTTATATATCTCTCTTTCTCTATTTCTCTTTCTCTTTCCCTCTCTCTCTTTCTCCTTGACATTCTTTTTATTTCATTCGCTATTGTCCTTTCCTTCTCCTCTTTTTCTTTTCTCCTTCATCTCCTTCATTGAGCTTATTAGTGAGAGGGAGAGAGAATAGGAGCGAACGATGGAAGAGGAGGGAGGGAGGGAGGGAGGAAGGGAGAGAGAGACAGGGAGGGAAGGAGAGAGACTGCAACATATTCTCTCCCCTTTCTCCCCTCTTCTATTGACCGTGATTGTGAGGGGGAAGAGGGGGGGTAACTATTGTAATTTGCATGC
>JAXIVD010003206.1:35000-48681 GCA_036785275.1 Cancer borealis
TGCGAGGATTGTTAGACTTAAATAAAAATGGGAAAGAAAAACGTTAAGAGTGTGAGTCTGGGGTTTAAAAAGTGAATGGAAAGGAAAATTAAAGGCGCGAAAAGAGAGGGAGGAGTGAAGTAAGAGAAGAGAAGAGTCAAAAGTGGGAAGTGGAAGGATGTAATAATAATACTTATAAATATTTATATAAACTGAACCTGAAACAAACTGCGAAAAAAAAATGGATATCAAGAGAACACAAGTAAAGAAAAGGAAAGAGAAAGTAGTTGGAGGACTGAACTAGGGAGGGAAGGAAGGATAGGAGGGAGGGAGGGAAGGATAGGAGGGAGGGAGGGAAGGATAGGAGGGAGGGAGGGAAGGATAGGAGGGAGGGAGGGAGATGCACTCAAACAAGATAACCTGTCATGTATTTCTGCAGTTGCTGTCCTCATCCTTTTTTATTTCTTTTATTTGTCTGTCTTATATCTTGTTAACAGACCTTCCCTTTCTCCCATCTTTCTTTTGCACATAAAAACAAGGAGGAAGGCAAGACAAACGAAGACAAAGTGTAGCAGGAAAGAGGAGAAAGAGAAGGAAAGGAAAGACGAGAGGAGAGGAGTAGCAAGGCGAAGGCAATTCATAGTCTCCCCCATTCACTGCGCTTCTCAAAATGCGGGAAGCAGCAGCCACGCGTCGCGGAGGGGCTAGGGGAGAGTGAGGGGAGAGTGAGGAGTAGGGAGGGTACCTGGCTGAGAGAGGTGCGAGTAAGAGTGAGGAAGAACCAGGTTTATGTTTTCCTGTGGACAATATGACGGAGGGAGGGAAGGAGAGAAGACAAGAAAGACGAATTGAAGAGGTTTTTCTCCTTCCTTCCTTGCTTGCTTCTTGTTCTTGACCGTCGCTACTCGAACGCGTCTTTTTTTCCCACTTTGCTTCCATTTTCATCATATTATTCACGTTTATGAACCTTAATGGCCCTTTGTCTTGTCGTGGTGACTTCTTTGTGTCCTTACTGATAAACATTACTTATAACAGTTAGTCTGTTTTCCTTTGCTTTCTTTGTTATCGTCTTTGCCTGCCTCAGTCAGTCTGCTTCTTCGCCTCCTGTTCCTCCCAGTCCTCCACCTCTCTATCCTCCTCTTTCTTCCTCGTTCCCCAAGATTCGTCAACAGAGATCATTAAAGCTGGTCAATACTCGCGCCTGAACATGGGTGGTGGAGGTGGTGGGGTAGTGGTAGTAGTGGTGGTGGTAGTGGTAGTGGTGGTGCTTGCGGTGTGGGTGGAGGGGATGGGGGTGGTAGTAGTGGTGGTGGCTGGCAGTGGCTGGCAAGAGGGAGGCAGAGGAGGAGGAGGTGGAGGTGGAAGTAGAAGGAAGAGACGGAGGAGAATTGCACTTGCTTCCCCCTTCCTGTCAATACCTGTCCAGCTTCCTTCATATTATGCAAGACTGTGATCATATTCATGCATCCTCCTTCTTCACTTTCTCTTTTACTTCCACTGTACTGTACGTCATGTGCATATTCACTTAAGATTGTCAAGGGGAGTAACTTTTTCTTTAATATTTCACCGAATAGCGCTCGCTGTCTGTTGTGTGTTGTGTCCTTGGTATTTCTGACTTGATCTTTCATGCTTATTTACTTGGCTATTTATGGAAGAGACTCATTCAATATGTGTCAAGTATTAGTGCTCAGGAAAAAAAGTTTGTTATGTACGTATATGGCGCCTCTTGACAACTTGATGCGGTACTGTTAGAGAGAGAGAGAGAGAGAGAGAGAGAGAGAGAGAGAGAGAGAGAGAGAGAGAGAGAGAGAGAGAGAGAGAGAGAGAGAGAGAGAGAGAGAGAGAGAGAGAGAGAATGATAACCAAGGTCTGAATGGATGAATGCCACACTCTCCACTCGTCACATACATCCACACGCTTCGCTCTACGCACATTTAAATACTTGCAAATTCCATCCGTGTTCTCAGTCGCGTTACCTCGAACCTCAAAAAGCATTCTAAACACGTAAAACAGACACACACACACACACACACACACACACACACACACACACACACACACACACACACACACACATACATACACACACACACACACACACACACCGTCACATATTTGTTCTCTTAATCATATGCCATGTTTTCCCTTCATCCTGACTTCCTTCCCATCACATGCTATGAACACCTCCTCTCGGGCACAACTTTTATTCGGCTGCTGATGTGATGTGACCCAGCTGGTTTGGAGGACTGTTTGCTCGCTCGCATTAAATATTCAAACGCGGCCGCTGGCATTCAAACGTGCGTGCTGTCTGCTCTTGCTTTCGTGGTGACTCTGCCGGCGGGTGACAGCTGGAGTTGGTTTGGGGGAAGCGCTTTTAGGGGAACGTAAAATGAGAGGAGGAGGACCTTTGAGGATTCCTGGTAACAGCGCCGCCACCACCTCGTTCTGACCTTAATGCTGTTTGCTGCTGTTGTTTGAGAGAGAGAGAGAGAGAGAGAGAAGAGAGAGAGAGAGAGAGAGAGAGAGAGAGAGAGAGAGAGAGAGAGAATGAGAAAGAGAGAGAGCTAGGCTGGGCTGGGCTGGGCGGGGCTCGACGATACATATCCGACCGGGAAAATATTTTATGGATGACTTCATTGGGAATAAATAGGATCGTGACGAAACCTTCAGTGGCGAAACTCCGGCCCTGAACACCGACCCGAAGGAAAGGGAAGCGGGAAGAAATGAATGAACCAAACAAAGAGAACTTACAACCACAAAACTTATTACACCTTACATCAACCTACTAAATTAACCTTATCATATCACATCGACTTCCCTTCCTTCCTTTCTCCTGCTCTTTCTCCTACTCCTTTGCCTCTCTCCTTTCTCCGAGTGCGCTGTTCATGATGCTGTTTGCTTACTTTAATCACCTCTGTCTGTTTTTCCACGCACGTACAGATCCTGCAAGGGAACGGGAGAGGAGGAGAGGGAAGTGAAGAGACTCCTTGTCCCGTCCCGTCTGAGTGTTTTATTGCTGCTAGCTTCTGCCATTAATCTGGTGCCGCTGGTGTACTGTTGATGCTGTCACTAGGAGGAGGAGGAGGAGGAGGAGGAGGAGGAGGAGGAGGAGGAGGAGGAGGAGGAGGAGGAGGAGGAGGTGATGGTGATGGTAAAAGAGGGTTGTATTAGCATTTTACGTGAGGGGATTAAATCATATTCATTGCCTGTGGTCGCTTCGCCTTGATGTTCTCCTCCCCCTCGTTCTCCCTTGCTCTTTACCGCTCACGTCCTCGTCTGTAACCTCATCGTAAATACAATCTAATAATAATGGAAGTTCATCATAAGATACATCAGTGTTTTCAAAGTTCTCTCATTTATCTTTTTCAACGTATTTGTGTCTACCTGGCCATAGTTACCTGGTGTTTATTTTATTTGTAATATTATCACAAGAGAAAGTTACATACATAGATAGTCCCATAGTTGTTCCCTTTGACATATGAACACAACCTTTTATGCCCTCTCTCCCTCACCCTCCATTATCTCCTTGCCTCATGTCCTTTTCCTCTCTCTCCTCCCCCTTCCTCCCCTTTACCTGGTCAGCCTATCGTTCTTACCTTTTGTTAGCTTTCGTGTAATTGCCACAGCATCCGGCCGGCCCTGTATGGCTCTCACCTTTCCTTACCTGTGTTGAGGAAGGGACGGAGGGAGACAACATGAAAACCAAACTACACCTGCCTTTGCCTCCGTCCCTTTCCTTCCTGTCTCCCTCCTCTTCCCCCATAAAACCACACCTGCTCTTGACTCCCTCCTTCCTTTACTCTTTCCCTTCATCCAGCCAAATCTCCCTTCATCACTGTGTCTTACGTACTGGGGAGAAAAATATTGATGTAGTAGTCTACTTGAGTTAATTGACATTTCCGCCTTGATAGAGAGAGAGAGAGAGAGAGAGAGAGAGAGAGAGTGTGTGTGTGTGTGTGTGTGTGTGTGTGTGTGTGTGTGTGTTGAATCTCCTCTCATGAATGATTCTTCGCTTAGATTGCAATTCCATCTATTTACTTCATTATCTATTCATCACTCTATCCAATCCATCTTTTTATATCTGCCTACCTCCCTATCTCCCTCTCTCTCTCTCTCTCTCTCTCTCTCTCTCTCTCTCTCTCTCTCTCTCTCTCTCTCTCTCTCTCTCTCTCTCTCTCTCTCTCTCTCTCTCTCTCTTTCTCTCTCTCTGTACAATACTTAACTGCTCATATTACATATACCTTCTTCACTAGCTGTCTTTCTTACTGATGAATCGTCCTTATGGTATTGATGAACAGTGTTGGTGAGTCATTTGTTTTGCTTCCACTTTTTACCTTCCTTCCGCACGCGTAAGTCTCAGGGTGATTCATGTATTGGGGAGTCGATCCTTTATTCTTCCCTTTTCTTTGACGTTGGGAGTCAATCCGTATTAGTGGACAAAGTCGATTTAATTACGTCGGTTTTGTGTGCTGGATGGGAGGAGTGTGTGTGTGTGTATGTGTGTGTGTGTGTGTGTGTGTGTGTGTGTGTGTGTGTGTGTGTGTGTGTGTGTGTGTGTTAGGGGAAGATGGCAAAGGAGAAAGAGGAGGAAGGAAGGAAGGAAGGAAGATGTCTAAAAAAGCTGAGAAGAAGAATTTTTTTTGATGAATTGAAAAAGACCGAATGATTGGATCGTTTTTTTTTTATGAAGAACGAGAAGATGGAAGAGGAGGTGATGGTGGTGGTGGTGATGGTGGTGGTGGTGGTGGTTCAGGGATACTCTGAAGAAGCCCGAGGGAGCCCTTAGGTTCTAACAGCTTTACTCTTTCTCAGACGGCCTCTTCGACCCCTCAATCAGACCTTCATTCCCCTTCTTTTCCTTCTTTTCCCTCCGTTCCCTATCCCCACGCCTCCTGGCCTTGTATACAATGCAAGGCAGCACATCCTTTAAGATTATCAGTGCTTTCTTTCCCCTCGCTTCGTTGAGTCTTCCCTTCTCCTTCCCCTTTAAGCAGGCGCCCCTTTTCACGACCTCCCTTTCAAGGTCAATATCAGCCCCAAGAACGACTCGCTTAGCTCTTAGCTGCACGTGGTGGTCCTGAGGCTAACAACTCCCTCAGTTCCATCTGTTTCCCCTTCTCCACCCCCGGCAAGCCTCCCCTCAGGGCTGAAGGGAGGTTGAGAAGGGTGAGAGTATATACTTGAACAGAGTCGCAGGTCACGTTGTTGCTGTGAATGGAAAAGGTCTGAGCGAAGTATCAGGTTTTGGAATGACTTTGCCGTGTAATCCTGGTCTTGATGTGGACCTTAAAGCGCCGTGGCTGACCTTGAATTGGCGGCGCTTGAGGCTGCTTTCTGAGATGCGTAAAGAATTGTCGTCTTAAAGCTACGTTCTCGACTACCAAAACGGAGAGAGGCAATGAAGACCCAGATTCAGCATAACAGATTTTCCAAGGACACTCACCTCCTTTCTCTTCCATGTATTATTAAAGCCAAAGTTAACCTCTTGAGTTCTAGTCTAGTAGCGTGTTTAAGAAGAAAAATAAAACGTACGAGTCAAAATCCATAAACAGTGTCGCTATAGGGATAGAAGAAAAAGTAACATAAGCATCATCTTTCCAACCTTTCCTTCCTTCCTGAGGGGTACCCGAAGGAAGCCAAGCCGTCCCTGATCACTGTCATCTTGCCGCCGCCGCAGGATACTGGTGGGTCGTGCAGGATTCTGGAGGAAGGCCTGAGGGTGGTGGTGGTGGGTAGGATGGTGACGCACATGGCCAGAACGCCTCGTGGGTGTCCTACAAAATGACTACAATTTCCAACCTCGCCTCTGGAATGTCATGGCTGTTAGAGACCGTACATGCCTGCCTCTTCTCTCTCTCTCTCTCTCTCTCTCTCTCTCTCTCTCTCTCTCTCTCTCTCTCTCTCTCTCTCTCTCTCTCTCTCTCTCTCTCTCTCTCTCTCTCTCTCTTCAATCTTCCACCCTCTCTCTCTTCTCCCCTTCCTCCCCTATTCGTGCTGAGCCCCACTTTTACCTCTTCCCAATATTTTTGCTTAAAGTTCAAGGTGAAAGACCAATACGCCGCAGCCAATGTAGGTGAAAAAATATGGTCGAGTTCCCGTCAACTTTATATATACGTATATGATTTTTTTTCCTCCGAGGATGGGGAAGGAAGGAAAGGGAAGGGAAGGAAGGAGTGATGGTGGTGATCGTCTGCCAGAAGGAAGAGCTCGAAGGATTTTATTTGTCAGAGGTTTAGTTAGTGGTAGTTTTGCGTTGACGTTGAGCGTAGGGAGTGTAAGGAGGGGGCAGGCGTAGATTAGGTGGTGCGTAGGGACAGGGGCAGGGAAGGTGTAAATGTCAATGGTGATGGGTGTTGTGGGGAAGGTGTAAGGGAAGAAATGGGGGGAAAAGGACGTTAAGGAGAGAGATAGAAAAATGAGTGACTGTCTATAGGCTAAAATTCCCCCTCTTTCTCTTGCTATCTCTCTCTATTTTTTTTCTCTCTCTCACCCCTGAAGTTTGTTTTATCCACGGGGATATAACGTGTATCCTCTCCCTTCCCTGTTTCCTATTCACAGCCTCCCTCCAGCTCCCTCCCTCCCCTCTCTTTCCCTCTCTCCTCCCCTCTCTTTCCCTCTCTCCTCCCTCTCTTTCGCTCTCTCCTCCCCTCTTCACCTGACCTTCGCCACCAGAAGCACCCAAGGGTTCACTGAAGTCAATCAAGTAACTATATTGCTTACCAAACCCGCCATTCCTCTTCATTATTCTGGCTTCAGGTTTTTATAAAGAGAAGAGAAACAGTGTAAAATAAAAACCCAATACAATAGTTATACAAACCCAACATATCTTTATGAAATACTACTATACTGTGGTACTAGATATACGTAACTCTTTTTATCTCTATCTACATCCGTGGATTTTAACTTTATATACTGGTTAATATTATTTTTCTATATGTTGATTCTATATATATATTTTTTTCTTCTATTTAGTAAGGTGGTTGGATTTGTGTTTTGTTTTACTAAAGCGCATCGGGGAAAAATTGTATAGAATTGAAGCGATGGTTGGAAGTTGGAAGTGAAGTGAATTTGAAAAGCCTTTAGTTTAGCTCTATTTTTAGGATCCATCGTGTGTTGGCCGGAGGAGGAATCCGCAACTGTGTGATAGTCGGTCCCTTTTTTCATGCTTTAATATTGAAGAAAATCCAGCCGAAAACTCGACTTGTGTAGCTGAGAGAAGCGAAAATAAAATGGTTAGCAATAACAGAGAGAGAGAGAGAGAGAGAGAGAGAGAGAGAGAGAGAGAGAGAGAGAGAGAGAGAGAGAGAGAGAGAGAGAGAGAGAGAGAAGTAGTAGTAGTAGTAGTAGTAGTAGTTGAAGTAGTAATTCTATATATATACACAACCTGCCCTTTCAAGCACATACTCGGTGACATCCAACTAAGAAAACTCTGAATAAAAAAAGCTATGATGATAATATAACATTCTATTAATAACATTCCCTTCATGTCTCCCCAAAAAACTCATTTATTAGTGTTCAAAGACAGTGGGGCGCAAAAAAAAAAAAATATTACTGATGAAAAAGAAGTCTTGCAGGAGGCACGGAGGAAAAGATGCATAGGCAGGATAGAGCGAAAGAAGGGCACGCACAGAGAGGTGGAAGGAGGGAGGGAAGGAGAGGTGGAGGGAGGGAGGTGGAGGAAGGGAGGGAGGAAGTCATTACCAGTGAGTGGAGGAATACACTGACATGAGACGACACTTAGCTGGCTTCTGTATGAGAGAAGAGGAAGAGGTGGAAGGGGCACATGAAAGAAGATGTGGATGAGTACAAAGGAGGAGGAGGAGGAGGAAGAGAATAGCAAAATTAAAATAATAAAGACAAAGAAATAACTGGGGAGAATGGAATATAAAATAGAGAAAAAACATATAAATAGGGAAAGGAAAAGGAAATAAAGATTGTTAATATAGTAAAACATTTGAAATTAGAAGGACGGGAAACAACATTTTAGAATACCATGAAGGAACAAAAAAACACATACAGAACACATTGAACACACAGAACACACACAAAACACACTGGAAGCACAACCCAAGGGAAAAGAAATGCGTACGAAATTAAAAGGAGGAAAAAGATCACACAAAGAATATCTGAGTTTGACGGCAAGAATGAGAGGTAGACACGAGAGAGGAGGAGGAAGAGGAGGAGGAGGAGGAGGTCAGAAAGAGAGAGATTCCTAAGGCTACTCACAATATCAGGAAGGGAGCATGTGTGAGGAGGGGAGGGCAGTAGATGTGGAAAGGGGGAAGGGGGAAGGAGTGAAGGGGGTAAAAGCTAGTGAAGAAGAGCTAGAGGGGCTAAAAGGGGGAAGAGGGAAGAGGGAAGAGGGAAAGAAGTGCTACAAACATTCCTCAACATTCTTCTCCTGCAGCAGCCCAGATTTTCTTATTAAACTTCCCACTCACCGCTGGACCGGGAGGGGTGAAAGGGACCACCAACCCCTCCTCACTCCTCCCCCCCAACACACACACACACACACACACACACACACACACACACACACACACACACACACACACACACACACACACACACACACATCCACTCGTGTTTTATTTATATTGGTGTTTTCTTGTTATTCTTCCCTGTTGTACCTTGCTGATTGACGCAAAGGGAAAAAGCCAAATTAGATTAAGGAAGGAGAGAGAGAGAGAGAGAGAGAGAGAGAGAGAGAGAGAGAGAGAGAGAGAGAGAGAGAGAGAGAGAGAGAGAGAGAGAAGAACAAAATATCACCAACACTTACGAAAAGAAAGTAACTCTGCAAAGAAACGGATGACAGGAGGAAGAGAGTTTTGAGGTGATAGGAAATTCAAGTTGACGAAAGGCTTTTGGGAGACTTGTAAGAGGAGGAATCTGTGTGGAGAAAGAGTGGACGAGAAGACATGGAGGGAGGTGGAAGAGGACAGAGATTTGATTTTAGGAAGACCTGGGACGAGAGAGAGAGAGAGAGAGAGAGAGAGAGAGAGAGAGAGAGAGAGAGAGAGAGAGAGAGAGAGAGAGAGAGAGAGAGAGAGAGAGAGAGAGAGAGAGAGAGATGGAAAAAAAAGAGTTGATAGCAGGCATTCCCGAAATTGTATTGAATACCGTCCATCATCTTTACTCCCTGGAAAAAAAGAGAAAAATCATAACAATTCAGACAACAACGTAGAAAAATGAGAGAGAAAGAGCCAAAAAAAAAAAAGAAAACATAAAAAACAGACCTGGCATGAAAGAAAAAAAGAAAAAACAAAACAAGTGGGTACAGAAAATTGATGTAATAAATGAAGGAAGGAAAGAAAAATGAAAGGAAGGGAGAGATGAAGCAAAACAGTTTTTTTTTTTTCTCTCTCTCGCTTTCGCTCTCTCTCTTTCCTTGTGCGTCTTCAATATAACTATTTTTTCTTACCTCTTTTTCTTGGACGTAGTATCGATATATTTGAAGGCGACGCGGTGCGGGGTAGGTGAGAGCAGATGGTGGTGTTATTTGCCCTAATGACCGTCATAAGTTTTGGGGACCAGCGGCTCATAATGGCTTAGGCCCACCGCTGTTTTTTGGGAGAGAGAGAGAGAGAGAGAGGAGAGAGAGAGAGAGAGAGAGAGAGAGAGAGAGAGAGAGAGAGAGAGAGAGAAAGAGAGAGAGAGAGAAAGAGAGAGAGAGAGAGAGAGAGAGAGAGAGAATCTAAATTATAATATCACAGGAGAAAACAGAGGATATTGATGAAAATGTAAGATATTATGGACAGGAATATGATAATAATACATGATTGTAATACTTGATGAAATTAAGTAGAAAATTTGAAAGCGAAAAGTTGTAATAATAAAAGAAGAAGGGAATAAAAATGATGGACCAGGAAGAAGAAGGGCCAGAAGGAAATGTTGTAATATGACAAAATGGAGGAAATGAGAGACTTGGTAAAGAAAATGTTCCACGAAGGTGTGAGATAATGACAAAAAAATCGTTGGGCCATTCAGGAAAAGGATCATGTGTGTGGCTGAGACAAGGGGAGGAAGGGAAGGTGTTTTTATCGTGTGTGTGTGTGTGTGTGTGTGTGTGTGTGTGTGTGTGTGTGTGTGTGTGTGTGTGTGTGTGTGTTACATAGTAACAGTGATGAAATTCTGTTTACTCTACACTTAACGCTGGAAATATGTGTATATATATTTAAGTCTCATCTTCAAATAACTTCAATAATACTTAATGTTATTCAGACATTTTTTTTAATAGTTAACTTAAGTTGAAATAGTATTGTCATAATAAGTGTTTTTGTTCTTCTAAATAATGTTTATTAAATGTAATTGGCATTGTTGTAAAGCTACGTTACTACTCCATTTAGTTAATTATTTCCTTCACTCTAAGTCATCAGTGAAACCTTAGATAGATTCAGAAATAATGATATGTAGAGTCTACCACTACCACCACCACCACCACTACTACCACCACCACCACCACCACCACCACCACCGCCACCACCACCACCACCACCACCACCACCACCACCACCACCACCACTCCATTGTTCCTCCATAGCGTGTTTGCCTCGAGTTTCTCCGTCTCATCTTTGTTGTTCTTTTTTTCTACTTTAATTTCTATCCAGGGAAACAGGAGGCGAAAAAAAGAGGAGGAGGAGGAGGAGGAAGGGAAAGAAGGGAAGGGGAGGTGAGGGTGAGAGGGATTGTTCTTCATATTTAAGGAAAGTTACAGTATAAACGAGGGGAGATGAAGGCCACAAGCTGGAGGGGAGTTGATGTGCTGGATCTCTCGCGCCTTCCACCCTAGGACACAACCACAAGCCTTGCCCCCTTCCCCCCCAACAAGAAGTATTATTGTCCCTTCCCTTCCCCTCTTCTCCTCCTCCCCCGCCCACGTCTCCTCCCCCTTCTATCCATCCTGCCACAATAACGAGCTGTTTCTATTTCAACTTACGTAATTCATGTCTAAATAAGTATTTTGATGTATTTTTTCTAAAGTCACGATTAATAATAAATATACTATGTAAAATAATCACATACTTTCTCTTGTAAATCTGAATTGACTGTAACTTAAGGAAAGCAAAGTTCTCCTTCAGTTCACTTTCTGTTTAGCTTTTAGTTCAAAGGCCAGATGACCGAAGAGAGAGAAAAAAAAAAAAGAAGGGAAGGGAAGCGAAAGGAGGAGTGGAAAGGTCAAGTTTCCTGGAGTAGAGGAGGGAAGAGGGAAGAAGAGAAGGGAGGAGGCAAGGCAGGGATAGGATAGGAGTGTGACCGCCGACCCCGCCGTCTTCAACCTCACTATTGACCGACTCCCGAGAAAGGGTTCGTCTCGCTATTGTTTGAGGTGTAATCAAGCAGCTATTATCTGGGCCTCGACGCGTGATACTGGCAACTTCGAGAAGCCGCAGACCTCACAGCCCGCCCTATAAATAGTTTTGTATTCCTTCTCAGTCTGTCTGTGTCTGTGCATGTCTCTGTCTTAGTCTTTCTCTAACTGTCTTTACATTTCATTGTCTCTCTTTTTCAACCGTTGCCTGTTTATTTGTCTCTCTCTGTCTTTATCTTTCTCCCTATTCTTCTTTTTCTTCGTTATCTTCGTCTTCTCCTCTTTCTCTTTCCCCTAATTCCACCTCTCTTTTCGAGCCTTGTTTTAGGGTTGGGTTGGGTGTGGACCTTCACCCTATCCTTTCCTTCGCCTCAGTGATGCCTCAGGTTACGCCCGTGTCCAATGGATTAATCGTATCTGTGTAACCAACGTTCTGCTTTATTTAATCGTCCACGGAAACAATATCACGTTCGAATATTGGAATCGGGTGTAGGGAGCGGCGGAAGCACCACCGAATTCACCTGCCCGGCCCTATAGGCTAAAAAATAAAGTGGAAGGCACAGGACGCATGGATGGATGTGATGTACGAGTCTATAGAGGAAAGAGAGATAAGGAAAAGCTCAGTCAGATCTTTATTAAACTTGCTGCCAATATTGATGAGAGAGAGAGAGAGAGAGAGAGAGAGAGAGAGAGAGAGAGAGAGAGAGAGAGAGAGAGAGAGAGAGAGAGAGAGAGAGAGAGAGAGAGGCTGATTAATGTTCTGTCGCTCCAAAACGGCCGACTCTGACCTGCGGGTCTCTGCCTCGCTCGACTCATTCTCCTCGAGCAACATTTTTAATCCCCGATTGCCTCGGTAAATTAATGAAGACCCACGCCGCCCCACCGCCGCCCCACGCCGCCCCTCGCCGTGCCCTTGGCAGTGCCCCTCCATCCGCGTCAGATAATTGAATGGGCAGCGTGTACCCAGTCGCTTGTTAGACTGCATGCCATTTGTACCCGCCTGTTATCGTGCCGGTGTGTTCTACTGTCGAAGCCTTTGTGCGAAGGAAGCTTTTTATATGTAAGCGATGATGCAAGTAGTTAATCTTATGGAAGCAGCACCACCATCAGCCAGCCAGTGGAGGGACAGCGTATGGCAACACTGATGTAGTAGATGCCAGACACCTTCATCACACACATTACAAGCCTCAGGAAGGAAGGGAAAGAATAAAATACTTTTTATCTCCTCCGCATGCATGTCTTCTACACTGTCATCGGTGTTATCCTGAATGTAATCCTGGAGTGTCGCTTCTGTAACTCGTCGGCAGCAGGTCTCTGTTACTGCCGGATGGAGACCTTGTCCCCTCTCTATGTTTGTCTTTGCGAGTTGCTTCCATTGTGCCCGCCACTCCCCTCTATTTTTACTGTATAATCGTGTTGTCGTTGCATTACTGTGTCGCGCGAGGCATGTCTCCCGCGCCGTCACCACACAGGAAGGAGCTATTTGGGAGACTGATTGTTGGTTTTCGTGTTCAGTTTGTTGAGAGCATTCGGTGGCGACTAGGAGACTGTGTGCAGGCTGAACACAAACCACTTATCGGCAGGAAGGGAAGAGGGGGAAAGGGTTTGTGTGTGTAGTTCTTTGCTGTGAGGTTCATGGGGTCGAGGGGTTGGAGGTTAGCTTGTGGGTTTTGTGGTACTATTGTCCTTGAGTACTCCTGTTCCCTCGGTGGTGGTGGTGGTGGTGGTTTGGATGTGTCGGCGTAGCGGGGGTCAGGACGAGGTGGCGGGGGGTGGAGCAGGTCGTGGTCCTTCATAATATTGCTTTGTTGTTAGATCAAGTCCCCTTTTGATGCCAAGGGAGAGCTGTAGGAATCCATTGTTGGTGGCTTTCAAGGTTACGTTCACAAAATGGTAGTGGTGATGGCTAGTACATGTTTTTAATGTGAGTGTGTGTGTGTGTGTGTGTGTGTGTGTGTGTGTGTGTGTGTGTGTGTGTTGTGTGTGTGTGTGTGTGTGTGTGTTGTTGTTTTTTTAGTTGTTTATATATGCTGAAGATTAGGATTTGTATGTTTAATTTTGATCAAACACCAACAAGAAAATGTGTTGAATTTAAGGAAAATATTTTTAACATTGTTGTATAATACAAACACACACACACAGATAGATAGATAGATAGACAGATAGATAGAGAAGAGAGAGAGAGAGAGAGAGAGAGAGAGAGAGAGAGAGAGAGAGAGAGAGAGAGAGGAGAGAGAGAGAGAGAGAGAGAGAGAGAAAAAAAAAAAAATTACAGATAGAATAACTACAACCGCCAAAAAAAAATACAATTACAATCCGGCCTAGGCATAGTCAGTTGGTTGAAAAGGACGCATATGAAATTCAATGTCGGTAAATGTAAAATATTACATAACA
>JAXIVD010003207.1:0-26840 GCA_036785275.1 Cancer borealis
ATATATATATATATGTATATATGTATATATATATTATATATATATATATATATATATATATATATATATATATATATATATATATATGTATATATATGTATATATATATATTATATATATATATATATATATATATATATATATATATATATATATATATATATATATATGTATATATATATATATATATGTATATATATATATATATATATATATATATATATATATATATATATATATTATATGTATATATATATATATATATATATATATATATATATATATATATATATGTATATATGTATATATGTATATATATATATATATATATATATATATATATATATATATATATATATATATATATATATGTATATATATATATATATATATATATATATATATATATATATATATATATATATATATATATATATATATATATACATATATATAGAATTTGGCTTGTTTTGCGATATTTCTTGCCCTATGCCCTATGATGATGACTAAAACTGTCTATGAAATTATATTAGTTGGTTTGAGGATACATAAATGTCGTAAAGATTTTTTTATTCCATACCAAGTTCTTTGTGTAAAATTAAGTCAGCAGGTGAATGTGGAGGTTACATTACGCTAGTCAGGATGACCAGCGGTCATAATTACGTTAGAGCGATAAGCTAGGACACTTGATCGTCGGAACATTTCACAACAATACTGCAATCAGTAATCAATCGTTGTCACCAAAGAGATAAGATGCCTTTGTGTTATCTCGAGAATGACTGTCGAAGAAAGTAAAGGTGTTATAAGTAGAAGCCTAGTGAATCATTTTTTCTGTTATGAGAATAAGAGTACTACTACTACTACTACTACTACTACTACTACTACTACTACTACTTTTACTACTACTACTACTACTACTACTACTTTTACTACTACTACTACTACTTTTACTACTACTACCACTACTGCTACCACTACTACTACTACTACTACTACTACTACTACTACTACTACTATTACTACTACTACTACCACTACTGCTATTACTACTACTACTACTACTACTACTACCACTACTACTACTACTACTACTACTACTACTACTACTACTACTACTACTACTACTACTACTAATAATAATAATAATAATAATAATAATAATAATAATAATAATAATAATGGTAAGTGTGACGACCATCCTGCAGTTGTAGAAGATCAATTGCTACGACGTCCCATCCCATAATTGTTCCGGTGGAGGATATTCTAGTATTGGGGGTGACACATGGAAAACTCCCTTGTGTTCTGTCGTGCCCTGGATGTCCTGCAACAGGTTGATCATGCAGAAATTGTTGAACTGCCGGGACCATAACATCAGGAATGACTCATTAGTCAATTGAATTGAGTTTTGGGGTTTTTGTGGTCATTTGCGACACAAAATTTTTTCAGCTGATAATTACAATTGTGAGAAAGGGACATGCAAGGGAAGTAGAGAGGTCTCATCCATCGCCTGATTCCAAGGCATATATGACCTTTCCTCACACCACATGCTTACGTTGCTCTCCATCGCGTTCATGTAAAGAGAAGTTAGGAACAGGTGTGACAGCTACTGTTGAAACATTTTCTGATAAAGCATCGGCAGCCACATTACCACGTCCAAGTACAAATTTGAATTGCAGGGCAAACTCTTCAATCGTCAGATACCAACACGCCAATCGATCACTAAATTTTCTCCCTTTGAATGTATATTTAACAGTTATGTGATTGGTAAAAACAGTGCTTGGATACCCCATTATGATATCCTTTCATGTTTTGAGTGCCCATACAACAACAGTGGTTTCCTGATGGAATAGTTAGCTGATACTGAAGTGACAACTCGATTTGCATACATACTCGATGACATGGTTTTTCCCCTTATCATCATTTTGCCTCAAAAGTGCCCCAAGTCCCAAAGATGAAGGATCTGTGTATATGTAGAAAGGATCAGAAGACTTTGGGATTGTCAAAACGGGAGCATGGATTGGTGCATGTTTTAAATCTTGAAAATTGTGTTTCTGGGCTGCATCCCAGTGAAAGGAAATGTCCTTGTTTAGTAATTGTTTAAGTGGAGATGCAATTTTTGCCAAATTTTTTGACTGATTGCAAGTTATGAAAGTGTGTAATTGCATCTTTGCTCTAATGAATGACGTCATCGAGATATGCATAAACAAAATCGTCTAGCATGCCTGCAAAAAGCGTGTTAATCATTTTTAGAAAGGTCAAAGGCGCAGATTTCAATTTAAATATATTCTTAACTCCTGGTAGTGTCCGCTTGGAGTGTATAATGCGGTAATTGCTTTGGACTGCTAATAACTTAACAAATCCAAACTACTGAAAACTGGGCTATCACCTCCTAATGACATCAACAAGTCATTCAGAACGGGCAATGGATAACAAACATCTTCAGTCCCTTCATTCACCTTCCAAAAATCAAACCAAAATTGACAGGGCGGAGACTACCGTCCTTTTCAGAAACGAGAGAGAATTATTCCAGGGTTAATGAGAATGTTCGATCTCTTCTTGTACCAGTATGTCCTAGACTTGCTTGTCAGATATCTCTCTTTGACTGTGAGATAATCGGTAAGCAAGAATGTAGACCGGGTGGGTCCCTGATTTGAAATTGATATGGTATTCGGTGCAATATAGCAAGCACCAAGGGGTTCGCCGGGCAACACGATAACATCGTGGTGCTTTCCAAGAAGCTCCGGATAGTTCCACGTCAACTTGTCGAAGGATATTTTACCATTAATAAAATCATATAATTGTTCTTTATTCATACTGCAGCTGTGAAGTCTCGCAAGCAGATGTGAGCTAGGAATGAAGATGAGATCACCGTGATTAAGGTAGGTGCGTCTAGTAGTAGGGAGCGGAGGATGTTCGTATTGTTATGAAGGCTCGCGAGCTCTGTATCTGCAAAAGCTGACGTCGCTTAGGTGAGACGATGTGGCATGATCCGTGGAACGATGTGATTCCCGTGCGTGAAGCGAGCATATTGTACGATTTGTATAGCGATTCTCCGGCAGTATGGCCAAGATCACAAAACTGAATAGAGTATAGCTGCTCCATGAGACACTATATAATAGTGTCTGAACTGTCTGCGCGTTTGCGCTTGCTTACATTATTTAACTATATATATATATATATATATATATATATATATATATATATATATATATATATATATATATATATATATTGTTACGAAGCCCGTAGTACTAGTTCACCGACACGGGTAGGTGAGGTGGCAGGTGGTGGTGATGTCTGATTATGGTGGGGGGCTGGGGGACGAGCGGCGCTACAAACAGACGGGACACTGCCCTCGTCTCCACCAGGTGATGGCTCTGGCCGCTGCACTCGCCTCCACTGCCATTGGATTTACTTCACTACTACAACGCCTGTGTGAGGCCCTGTGAGAGCCTTGCCACTACGAAAGAACACCAGTTCTGTGTCAGCGAGTGAGCGGGAGCTGTGGTGGTGTGTCACCACTCACCAGCTCCGTAACTACTAACTACGAGTGAGCGGGAACTGTCGTTGTGCTGCAGTGTTGGAGTGACAGTAACTGTGTGGGAAGCCGTGGCTGTAAGCCGCCGTGGCCTGATTGTTGGCCTTGTTAAAATGGTCGTTGTTTTGTACTGTGTGAAGGGTCAATAGTGAACTAGTGGTGAGCACCTTGGTCCTGTACTTTCCTTGCCTAATCACTGCCAGGTAGAGGTAGAGAGAGGGGGCATCCTCATTACAATGTATATATATATATATATATATATATATATATATATATATATATATATATATATATATATATATATATATATATATAAAGAGAGACAAAGAAAATAAAAGAGAGAGAGAGAGAGAGAGAGAGAGAGAGAGAGAGAGAGAGAAGCAGGAGTGCGACTGAGTTGTCTTTACTGTTTACACCAATGATCTTTTTTTTTACACAGTACACACACCACACCGCCATGATGTAAGCAATAAGTGACTATTCCCGCTCCGTTGTCTGCAAACCAGCACTGCTCGTGTTTTTAATTTTCGCCAACACCATCCTCAGGCAGACTGATCTACCCCTGGTTGAATGTTACAACCTTACCATTAATGCACCTGGAGCTAAATAACACGTTTTTGTTTATGATTCGCACGAAAACCACGTTGGAGTGAGGACGTACTTCTCTGCTACCGAGTTCAGCAGCTGTATGACAGGCATAGGATACCTGTCAAGCGTCGTAATCTTATTGAGTTCGCAGAAATCTACCACACCTCCCCAGTCACCTGATGACTTCTGCATAAGGATTAATGGTGTGTTCAAAGGTAAAGTCGACTGTTCAATCACTTCTTTTTACAACATCTCTGTCATGGTGGCGTCCAGCCAATTTTGTGTGAGGTAGACGGTAAGCAAGAATGTAGATGGGTTTGAAGTCTGGTACATATGAACAGATGTACCATCTACATAAAGGTAAGTTAAACGAGTGGGTGGTTAAGTGGCAGATGGATTTTAATATTGACAAGTGTAAAGTAATGAATATTGATAGGGAAAATTCTCAAAACAGGTACAATATAAACAGGGTAATGCTGAATATGTCCAGAATGTGAGAGGAATTTGGATGTTCAAATTAGCTCAGACCAAAACCATGTATTGAGGCTAGAAATAGGACTAATAGGTTGTTAGGATTCATTGCTAGAAGTATTAAAAGTAGAAGTGCTGAGGTTATTTTGAAGTTGTATTTAGCATTAGTCAGACCTCACCTCGACTATGCAGTACAGTTTTGGTCACCGTATTATAGAATGGATATAATTTTGTTAGTGCAGAGAAGGATGACTAAAATGTTAGAAGGGATTTGTAATTTTAGCTATGAAAGGAGACTTTTGAAAATTGCACTCACTGGAGCGACGTAGAGTAAGGGGAGATCTGATTGAAGTATTTAAGTGGGTGAAGGGTTTTAATAAGGGGGATGTAGGAAAAGTTTTTACGATCAGTAGTCAGTATAGAACAAGAAATAACGGATTCAAACTAGAAAAATGTAGATTTAATAAAGAAATAGGCAGAAATTGGTTAGTCAGCAGGTAGTTAGTGCACAGAAAATAGGGAGTTTTAAGAGAAGACTAGACGACTTCATGGATGGGGATGAGAGGTGGATGTAGGTAATAAGGGGGACAGAATTAACAGGAACTACCAAGTGCAGGTATCCGGGTCTTTTGTAGCTTCCTTATATTCTTATGTTCATATGTTATGTTAGTATCTGTAATTCAATAGCTTCCAGATGTGTGTCTCTCCGTATGTTGTTCTAAACATAGATGCAACACCTAAATATCAGCCAGCTTTCTTCCTTTTTCATCACTAGAGAGTTCGTGCATTCACTCCAGACTGCCCTCAATGCTCCTGTATCTCTCAGCATTCCTTTCCCTCAGATAAATAGGTAATTGGTGTCATGTTGATCTCTAGGCATGGGAACCAAGCCAACAGTCAAGTCATTTTCATCCTCTCTGTCCTCAGACCAAATCAGTCCTAACACAAGCACTGCCCAGGGAGGAATTTCCTCTTCCTTTGTCTGTCATCATTTCATATAATTGTGTGTGTGTTGAACCGCTAGTTCTTGTCATTCTCAAGTATCATCTATGTATGTTTTATAGATATTCAAGTACATTAAAGAATAAACACCAGTCTGTGTCACCTCCTGTGATCCAGCCTGAGTTACACTCCATGTAGACAAACCACACTTCTACCTCAACTTGGTTCATCCCTTTCAAATTACGCTACCCTCTTTGTTTCTACATTTAAGCACAATCTATAAGTATCATTTCACAAGACAAAGAAACTATCACAATTGGCAGCAAGCAGCAGTCCTGCTGGAGTGACAATAGTGGCTTTGTCTGTGGTGATATCAAAAGACCGGTTGGTTCAAAGCACACACACATACAAGTGTTCGTGACGCCAAGAATCACGAATGAGCATCATTTCTGTCAAGCAGCAACAACCTCAGAGCTTCGCTTTCACCTAGTGCCTGCATTTTGCAGCGTCAAGTCTCGCCCAAGTCTTCAGTCATCTCAACACCAGTCTTCATCTGACACCACCTGAATAACGTGACCCTCTCCTCCTAGATGAACTGTCATCTGCTGTCATCTCAAAGCCATCCTTCATCTGACATGTCATCTCTCAGTGGCTTTCTTCACTGGACGCTGTCATATTCACATCAGCTGCTGGCTCTTCATCTGGATCAAGTTTATCTCCAAAAATTTAAATGCCAATCCATACATCAGGTGTATTACTCTCTTACCACACCCCCACCCTTAGTGTTAATTTTTGTATTCCTTCAACCCCCACCATCCCCATTTCGTGTCTTTGTAATCTTTTCTAAACTCTTTTTTACTTTAGTGTCCTTCATTGTTATTTATGTACAGTATCATATGTTATGCTCATTTCCATTCTGGGAAAATGTACACCATGGATTCATCATCTCATTGTTATGTGCAGTGCAAACATGGTGGAAGTTAGGAGGCACCTTCTCTAATATTTTTGAATACATCAGGCACATAACCTGTATTGTGAATAAACACGCCATCACTGCACTTAGAGACTCATCGCGAGGCCACTATGTTGCACATATTCCTGGTCTTTGGAAATGAATGCACCAAAATTCACACTCAAAGAATCCAGTCTTATATAGTTCTCTTTATTAACTGGTAAATCACTTTCACTCTGTTTTCGAAAGCCTGGAAGACAAGAGATAAGTGGTTCATTATTAATGTAGGAAAAGAGATTTGGGTAAGTTACTAATATGAATCTTTACTATCAAAAGTACACAGAGCCTCCTTCAATGATCCATTGAGGTTGTGATAAGAAGATGAAAATTACAGATGGCATGGTGGCACATCTGCAGCGGTCAGCTGCAGATAGCGCAGCGTTTTATCTGCCTGTTGCTGCCTCCCCGACCAGCCCTTGTGGCTGAGCCCTTGCTACAATGGCCACCGAACTGTTGGTCAACAACTCCATGTGGGCAGCGATCAGTGAGTAATAAGACAGAAAATTCTGCTATTAGAGTTCTGTTAGGTACGGCTCAATAATTTTTCTTCATATACAGGTATATCGATTTACATGAGTATTGTGTTCCTGGATCATTCGTGTATTTTGAATTTTGTGTAATGTAAAAATAATTTTCCCATCTAAGATAAATACATGTAAGATCTATTCCTTTGTTCATGAGACACTATGAATTTTGATGACTAAGACTGAGTTAAATCAGACATGGTGCTGTGCCTAACAAAACAAGTTGTACAACAACATGAAAACTTTTTTTTTTTTTTTTGGATCGCATGGTATTATTCTAAAGAAATTGCATAATTAATGCAAAAACATTAGCATTTTGACATCGTTTTAAGCCAAAAACGAGTATTTAAAACTCGTGTAAAACAAGAGGCACCTGTATTAAAGGTTAGGTAAAATCTCCATAGCTATAGCTCATACCCACCAGTCTGTGCAATATTTTAGTACTACATAGGGTATGATTTATACTATACTGAATATATGTGAAGGTTTGAGTTTGTGGATGACTTTACAAAATGTTTGGTTATATAAACTTCAAATAGAGCAGTTTGGAGTCTAAATGATAATCTCAGAACAGTCTAGAATTACTTTGGGTTTTGTAATCGACAACACACTTAAACCTTCACAGATATTCATTACAATATGTATTCTGTGCTGTATTAAAACATTGTACTGATTGGTTTGTTGTTGTTATTCTACAGATTTAAAAAGGTTTGATTAAGGCTTACCATGGTGTTACTAACTTATGTTTGATGTTTGGAATGTGTTCACGCAGTGGTGGACTCATGGGGCAAGACTACTGATGGGGCAATCATTGGCAACAAATACAACGGCGTTTATGATGAGTGCTTGACGGTGGCTTCTCCGGACAACCTTATTAAGGGAAAATATTGCAAGATTCATACTTACAATCTTATTCCGTAAGTAGATATACTTTTATTCTTTAATTCAATATTGTTACTGAGCATAATTAGATAGACACCTCTTAAAGCATTTTCTCCTTAGATAAATATACTGGTTTTATATGTTTGTAATATTTTATTTTTATTTTTCAATTCTAGCATTCCCTCTTCTGTGGAACATTATACTGTCGTGGTGAAATGGCATAATATCTCCATGGAATAGACGGGCAGTTAATAGAGATACCCTAAGTGGAGAAAGTTGGGAGAGATCCTTGTCCTGCAGTGGACTTAAGGAAGTTGATGCTGGTAGTGAACCATTACTGAATTTCAATAGTTACTAAAAGAAATGTATATTTAGTGACGATGTTACCATCACTTCAGAGCCTCACACATAACACTTGACTGTCATTTCATCATCCACAGTAACAAGGAGGTGACATCTCTTGACCAGCAGCTGCCGTTGGGACATCGACTGGGGAAGTTAGATTTTTCCTTACTGAGGGAGTTGGCAAAGGAGTCACAATCCAGGATGGCCTTGTCGGTGCCTCCTCCTGACATTGAATACGGAACCTGTATACCTAATGTGTGCTCTACAATGGAGCCTCAGGTGTGTGTATGGGTGGCTGGGACACTGATGGATTTGTTTCTAGCCTTACTCATGTTTTTTTTTATACTGTATCACTGTTCTCATTTCTCTTCCTTTCAGGTAGTCTTCTATCCAGTTATTGATTTTTCTATTCTCTCCAATATTTTTCAACTACCATAGTAATCTGTGCAGAAGATTATCGAATGTCTTTTTTAAGTTTAAATATATGCAATCCACCCATCCATCTTGTTCTGTTATATCTGTCACTCATGGTGATACTTCATAAGCTGGTGATGCATGACCTTCCTGTTGGAAACCAAATTGTCTATCTGTTGTTACTTCTACTCTTTCCAAGTAATCATTCCATTGTTTCTTAATAACTTTTTCACACATCTTACATGCTATGCTGATCAATGACACTGATCTGTAATCAAGTGGTTCTTCTTTGTTTCCATTTTTGTAAATAAACATTATATAAGCACTTTTCCATTCTTTAAGAACTTTTTCTGTTTTCAGAGAACAATCAATTATATCATAAATTGGCTCAGCAATTTGTTGTCTACACCAGTGCTTCTCAAACTATCTGATGTGGCGTACCGGCAGACTTTTTTCAATGTGACAGGGACCGGCTAGCCAATCCAGCTGGGGGGAGGGGTTGACTAATCATGAGGACATGATTTGTTTCACATACAACCTGCTTCTTATATTAGCATTAACAATGCTCCCTATCTACCCAACCGTCTAGTACCACATTTAAATTACGTGTCGTATTCCACCCTTGGCGACCTCTGGCAACTCATGGCAACCCTGTCTCCCTCAGCTGAGACCGTCCTTCTTTCTTGAGACGCGCTACCGTGCGGACTCAGGTTTTCAACAGTGCTTTCTTTGTTACTGCCCAACTGTCTTTTGTTATTGGCCATATGGCTGAGTTTCCTGACCTCCAGAAGGGTTTCCTGTCACCTGCTATGGTTAATGGTGACGAACGGGCCTCCCCTCCGCCGGACCTTCAGCCAGCTGACGCACGGAGGGAGGCTCGCCCACACGCCCGCCATGTTTTCAGTCCCGGCTCCTCTCATGGCTCTTCCTCTCCACTTCACTCCACGTCTTCAGGGAGTGGTGCAACACACTTCTCCAGGAGAGTCTGTGCTTCTTCTGGCTGCGGGAGAGTACTGGGAGGTGTAAAGAATGATCCACATACCGTATGTATTCCCTGTCGTGGTAGTTGGTGTGATGTAAACAACAGATGTCAGGAGTGTGCTGATTGGAGCTCCAAGCTGGTTCTCGGTGCCCTTAAATACCAGCGGACATTGCAGAAGAGGTGTGAGTATAAGGCTAGGAAGAAGGCCCCTCACACTTCAGGTCAGTCATATGGGGAGGTTAGGATCGGGAACCATCCCCCCTCCTCCCCCACCTCTCGTGCCTCGGGTTCAGCCTGTGGTTCGGTGGTGGATTCGATGGGCCCAGAGGATTCTGTGTCTCAGATTCCTGTGCCTTCTAAGGATTCTCCACCTGATATGTCTGCTTTCTTTAAAGGATTTGCAGCCTTCCTGGGTTTTCCTGAAGGGAGCCACAGTGTTTCACTCCCAACCATGTTATCAGAGATGATGTCTAAGGAGGTAGAGAATAGATTAGCTCCTAATCCTGTCTCTTTCAGCTCCCTCCTTACCCTCGGTTCACGGTACGGTGCAGTCTGTTACCAACCCCTCTCCCGGCCCCAGCGCAAGGCAGAGTGTGCAGTCACTCCAAGCTGGTGTGCCGGTGGGGGGTAACCGGGGGCAGGAGAGGCATAGGGGTGGCGTAGGTTTAGACAGGCACCATTTGATCCTCTTTCCATGGGTAAGCGATCTAGACCACCCAAGGATGTTCAGTGGAGGATCAAGCGGTCACGTCCTGTGGTGGGGGGAGATCTGGCTCCACCACGTCCAGATTCTCCCTCAGGATGTGACCAGGGCTGAGACAGGTGTGTGTCTTCTGTACACCACTCCCGTCCACTGACCCGGGGTGAGGGTCAGGCTGTGTATTACCAGGCCACTTTGACTGAGGACTCGGACAAGCCCACACAGCCAGAGGGGGATGTTACACAGGCAAGGCCTAAATCCCCCCCCTCGGTCCACAAGGCACACAGGAGCTCGAGGTCTGTCAGCCCCATCCTCACATACCTTCTACCACCAGACTCAGATCCATTTGGCTACTACATGTCCTCAAGTTGCGCCACCTGGATCTTGGATCGGGTCTATGAGGGATTCTGATCCACCATTCCCACCTTCTGGATCCTTGGGTCCAGCACAGGGTGACCTCGAGGATCCGTGGGATGAGATTTCGGAGGACGATTCTGGCACGCGGTCCAGGGTCCATGATGCAGTTCCTCCTCCACCTTTTCAATCCATGATGGCCTACATTACCCACTGCTTTCTGGAGGCGGTGGGGTATGCGGAAGCGGCTCACCGACCTGCCCCGTCTGGGGAGGTCAGGCCTGAAGTGGAGAAACATATCCGTCTTACCAGGGCCCAGCCTATGGATTTCCCGTTGGATTCTGCTACCAAGGCTCTTCTCCTGGCTACTGAAGGATCCAAACCATCTCTTGCCCGCTACCCATCCAACAGATACAGGAGGATCTACTCCGTTAGTGGTCATGAGTCAGCGGGGAAGGCAGCCAAGCTGAACACCGACTTGGCTCTTGCTCTCACCACTAAGGGGAAAGAACCCCAAGTGTTGGTTCAACATGCTGATATGACCCGCCTCGAAGGCGTTCTTGCCTGTCAACGTGAGGCACAGATTTTTCTGTTTTGGGGTGTGGGAGCATTCTACTGGCTCCTTTCTTCCCTACAGCCTGGACAAGAGGACAAGCTTCTAGCTGATCAATTCTTTCGGAGTATTCAGTTTGCCATGGTGGACACTGCCAAAGATTCAGCATTTGCCTTGACCAATATAAAGGCCATGGGAGGCCATTAAGGAAATCTGCGATTGACTCTGCATTCCTTTTTGAAGAGGCTAGAGTTCAGGAAGCCCTTCGGGTTGCAGACAAAGCTGCCTCCATCTCCTTCCAGCAAGCAGCAGCTCGCTGGTGAAGCCTCGTCCTACTTCGGGCACTCCATTGGTGGATCGTGTTTCTCGCACTAATTCTGTGGCTGCCTCTCATTGACCCTCGACCTTGTCTGGTCGCACGGTTTCCTTTTCCCAGCCAAGAGTGCCCCAACAGCAGAAACCTGCTCCCAGACTCCCTTCTTCCCGCCCAAGAACGTCGGGCAAGTTTTTTTCAGAAGTAGACCCTCGCCCGTCCCGAATCCCCATTGGAGGTTGCCTTGCCAACAATCTAGAAGACTGGATCACAATTGGAGCGGAGCCTTGGGTACTCGCCATCCTCCGCGAAGGTTACAGGATTTCTTTCACGACAACTCCACCAGTCACCTCCCATCCAGTTGGATTTCGGTCTTACTCCCTGGGATCCGAGAAGGCCGAGGCATTAGATCACGAGGTTCGGCTTCTCTTAGAAAAAGGGGCATTAGAGGGGCCCCAGCATCTCCGGGATTTTACAGCCACCTTTTTGTTGTGACAAAGGCCACCGGAGGCTTCCGCCCGATTCTCAACCTGTCCTCTCTCAATCACTACGTCATCACCACTCGATTCTGGATGGAAACTGTAAGGACGGTCATGTCTGCGATTCGCAGTCACGACTGGATGGCGGCCATCGATCTCAAGGATGCCTACCTCGAAATCCCGATCCATCCAGACAGCCGAAAGTTCCTTCGCTTCATTTGGAAAGGCCTACACTACCAGTTCAAGGTCCTTTGCTTCGGCCTATCCACTGCCCCACAAGTTTTCACTCGGGTGAGTCCAGTTTCAGCGGCTTCCCATCGGCGGGGGATTCGTCTCCTCCGTTATTTAGACAACTGGCTACTGTTGGCCCACTCCGAACGGGAGGCCCTCGATGCAACCGAGTTCCTTCTCAACCTGTGTGCCTCCCTGGGTATTCGGGTAAACTGGGGAAAGTTCCGTCTTACCCCGTCCCAGTCGATGATCCATCTGGGGATGGAGATTCAATCAACGCTTTTGAAGGTTTTCCCGACACAGGAACGCCTGGAGAACCTTCACCGCCAGATCGAGTCCTTCCTCAGTGTTCAATCTCCACCAGCAAGGGTTTGGTTGATCCTGTTGGGGGGCGTCTGTTCCTCAAGCCTCAGTGAGTGGTCTGTGGACCCCACAGGAGCGGTCCCTTCGTATCAATCTCTTGGAACTCAGAGCCATTCGTCTCAGCCTATCCCACTTCAGGGAGGAATTTCGCGGGAAAGCGGTTGCGGTCTTCTCAGACAATGCCACGGCCCTGTCATACTTGGCCAAGGAAGGCGGGACTCAATCAGGGATTCTCAATGCGGAGACTCAGTCAGTTCTTCTGTGGGCGGAAGATCATGCCGTTCAGATCATCCCTCAGTTCGTGAAAGGGTCCTCCAATGTCCTGGCGGATTGCCTCAGCAGACGAGACCAGGTCATCTCTACAGAGTGGACTCTCCACCAGGACATCTGCAGTCGACTGTGGAGGACCTGGAGTTATCCCACAGTGGACCTCTTTGCCACAAGGCTCAACTTCCGGCTGCCGAACTTTGTCTCACCGTTTCGAGACCCCATGGCGGTCGCCACGGACGCATTCTTTTACAACTGGGATTGCCAGGATTTGTACGCCTTTCCTTCCTTTCCATTGATCAGGAAGGTTCTCAACAAGTTGAGGACGGCACACCGCGTCACCCTCATCCTGATTGCCCCGTTCTGGCCTCGGAGGGAATGGTTTCCGGATCTCGTCCAGGCCTCGGTAGACTCTCCCAGACGCCTTCCACATCGCAGAGACCTCCTCCGTCAGCTACACGTCCACAGGTTCCATCAGGCTCTCCCCATGCTACAGTTAACCGTGTGGAAACTGTCCAGCGAATCCTCTGTCACCAAGGCTATTCCTCTCGTGTTACAGAATTCCTGGCAAGATCTAAACGGCTTTCCACTCTTATGAATTACCAGCATAAGTGGAAAAAATTCCGGGAGTGGTGCAAAAGGGAGGGCCACACTGTTTCTAACCCCTCCAGCCAAAAGTTTGCTGACTTTTTAGTTTTTCTGAGGCAGGAGAGCAAGCTATCTGTCTCAGCCATTAAAGGGTACAAGGCTATGCTCAATAGCGTGTTTGCCCTTAAAGGATTTGACCTCTCCTCGGATCCAGTTCTCCGGGAGGTGATTAGAACTTGTTCAAGGCAAGTACGCCGGCCACCTTGCAGACCTCCATCGTGGAATGTGGACGTAGTCCTTAGAGCCTTGACACGTCCGCCTTTTGAGCCTTTGGAACGGTCCACCTTCCGGAGTTTGTCTAGGAAGACACTTTTCCTGGTGGCCCTGGCTACAGCCAAGAGGGTGGGTGAGCTACGTGCCCTGTCAATGGTCACAGCCACACAGGGAGAGGATCTCATTCTATCCTACCTTCCTGAGTTTGTGGCCAAGACGGAAACCGGCCTTAACCCCGTCACTCAGGAGTTCCGTCTTCGCAGTCTCTCTTCTATGGTGGGACATGAGGATGAGGAACGTCTACTTTGTCCAGTGAGGACAATGAATTGTTACCTGCAGCTCACGTCTTCCTCTCCTCGGCCTAGGAACCTTTTTGTCTCTGTACGGGACCCCAAAAGGCCCATGTCTAAGGCGGCAATCTCCTTTTTTCTACGGGATACAGTTAAGACCGCACCAGTCTTTTCCTGAAGATCTCTGTCCCTTGTTCAAGGTCCGGGCCCACGACGTCAGGGGTATTGCCACATCTATGCTCCTATGGAAGAACAGCTCAATTGCCTCCATTCTAGAAGCAGCCTGCTGGAGGACTCAGTCAGTATTTGTGGACTACTACCTCCGGGACATTCAGAGGCAAGAAGGAGATGTCTTTGCCCTAGGTCCAGTGGTCTCCGCTGGGGACTTGGTGGGCTAACCCCTCATCACCATAATCCTTCAAGGCAGCAAGTGCCTTATCTTTGGGATTGCATTAGTTGGCGTCATTGGAGGAGTCATAAGTTTGCCCTCCTCTCAGGACATGCGCCTGGACACTGGATGGGATTACAAGGAAAACTCCCGAGGGAAGTGACCCGGGTTAATTCCTTATGCACTGATCACTTTCACTGGTTCCTACGTGGGCATGGTTCAGGACCAGTGGTGGCCACAGGGTTTTAGTGGCCTGGTGTTTAGACAGGGTGCACACTTCCTCTTATACCTGCACTGAAGGTTCAACAAGGACACCCTGCCGAAGATCAAGGGTCCTCACCGGAAGCTTGGACGCAATCTCCTTGACCTCACATGTCTCTGGATCCTAAATTTAGGTGAGACTAAGCTGAGTTTATAATGTGGACCATTCACCCTTTGTCGTATTCCATACCTGTGGTGTGACCCACCTCCTTTAATGTGGGAATCTGCTAATATAAGAAACAGGTTGTATGTGAAACAAATGACATTTTCAAACATAAAATGTATTTTTTCACTTACCTGCTTCTTTTATATGTAACCCGCCTATCCTCCCCGCTACTTACCATTGCTTCAAGAAAGAATGACGGTCTCAGCTGAGGGAGACAGGGTTGCCATGAGTTGCCAGAGGTCGCCAAGGGCGGAATACGATACGTAATTTAGATGTGGTACTAGACGGTTGGGTAGATAGGGAGCATTGTTAATGCTAATATAAGAAGCAGGTAAGTGAAAAAATACATTTTATGTTTGAAAATGTCATGTCTTATTCATTCTAAGACCACTAATATTGGGGGGGGGGGCTAAAAAATGACGCAACTTTGGCAACACATTAGCCAGCATCCATCTGTGTTCTTGGTGTGGTCAAGGTCGCACGGCACATCATGAAGGTGTTGCCATATCGCCTCATGCGTATTTAGTTCACTGTTTTTCTGTTCATTATATCACATTCGTTAGTTGTATAAAAATCACATTTAACATGAGTGAGTAAATGAAAAATGAAGCCATAATAAATATAAAACTATAATGAAAGTGCTAAAAAAAAACCTGAGTCAGATATCCCACCAGTCTCCCGTGGCGTGGAATTTTACTACTGTTTATTTCTTTTCTGGGATCTCTTCGCGTACCGGCAGACCATGGCTTGCGTACCGGCACCGGTACGCGTACCACACTTTGAGTAGCACTGGTCTACACTACCTTCAATATGTATCCTGATACGCCATCTAGCTAGCTGTATTGCTTTCCTCTCTTCCACGTCCTTAATCCTTAATCCTGTATGTCTTCTATATTTCTCCTGATTTCCCACATTTTATTTCTTCCTTTTGGGCTTTTTGAAGTTAGATGAAGTTGTGAACTGATTGTTAAGATGTTGATATGTTGAAGATATTGTCATGGGTTCCATCCCTGGCTGCCACCCTCTCATAGCTACTAACTCCTTTAGATTAATTCCTTATTTTTTTTTAATAACCCAAGTCCGTGACAGCTACAGCATCTTTGATATCTTTTCCTCGATATTCTTGCAGAATAGCCTTATCCAGTCCATTGCCCCCAATGGAATTAATCCTGTCGTCTTCCAGTGTGGAGAGCAAGACACTGAATTAGAGTTTACAGATGCTGATGTGGGATTCATGTGAGTTTCTCATCTCTCTTTATTTTATTTTTTTTTCTCTCTCTCTCTCTCTCTCTCTCTCTCTCTCTCTCTCTCTCTCTCTCTCTCTCTCTCTCTCTCTCTCTCTCTCTCATAATGTATGACAATGATGTAACAGAGGAAAAAGTCTATATAACAATGAGTCCAGTCCCATAATAATTCCCTTTTGTAATTACTGTCTCCTCAACAAATCCTGGCTGCCTGCCTCCTTCCCAACTCCTACCTGCATTTTGGTGCACTCCTGCATGGCTCAGATCCCTAATCACATTCCTGCTGGTGCTCATAAGACGTCTGTGCTTCCCTTGTCGACATTTACATCCACTTCAGCGGACTCAACCATCTAACCAAAGGTACTCTGCTCTGCCATCCAGTCACCACCTGGCACAATCCTATGATAGGTTAGCTCCTACTAATTGCAAATGAAAATACTTGGATGTCCTGTTTTACTGCTGCCAATAGGTAACGACAGCATCATTTTCCTCCAGGTGTCCTCCGCTACCTACTGGTGTTCTCGGCGTACACCAACCTATGTAAGATGTTGCAGGTGAACCCCAAGCTCAGCCCAGGAAACATTTCATGCCTACATGCCATGAGGTAATGTGGAGGAGAATATACTGAGAAATGTTTTTTTTTTTTCTTTTCTTTTTTTTTTCTTTTTTTTTCTTTTTTCTTTTTCTTCTTCTTCTTCTACCCATGGCGCCGGTAGGCTTCAGGGAGACCTTAGATGGTTGGCCTCCGCCTGTTAGTAGCGTGGGTTAGATTTTTTAAGTGACGCTGTGTTTCTTCTTATTGTTAGGCTCATGCTGCCAGCGGAAGCTCCTTGCGCATATTACGTTGCAGTCCCGGCTAGGATGGTGCTATGGCAGCATGTGGGTGATCTTAGGCCACTTGGCGGTAGTAACGTAGAAAAGTAGCCAGCCCATGCCGAGGCTCGAACGCGGGACCCTGAGCTGGTATGCCCGACCGCTAACCACTAGACTACCACCACTATCTATTCTATCTATTATCTGATGATTTTTCCCCAAGAACTCCACCAGGGGATGGCCAAGGCAGAAGAATTTCCATTTATCTCTGTCATATTCCGTCCTTACATGATCCAATCCTCTCAATCTTCTCTCTCCCCAATTTCTTATGTATTCTAGCTTTGTCTTCTCATTTCACAGGTCATTCTTTTCCACCAACTGCCACTACCTTACTTATGGACATTCTCTTTCTCATTTTACTTTCAGCATTCTCTCTTTATGGCCAAATCCTTTGTGCTTTGTTTTATCCTCTCAATCACTTCACATTCCATTTCTCCCCTTTACTAAACAACAAATTTGTTTATACACTCTTATGTTGCTCTTACCATCCATTCTTCTTCCACCACTGGCTTTTCAAAGCAACTCATTTATACCACTTAGAGTCTTAATCTTTGACTCATTTGCATAAGTGATTGTCGGTACAATTATTCTATCACATAGTCTGTTTTTTTATTTCCATGCTTACTGTTCTTTCTTTCATCACGAGCTCTAGGGATCCAAGATCCAACCACTTTTCTCTATTTTATAGATCTTTCTCTCGTATCACCTTCCATACTTTGATGTTTGCGCAGGATCGAAGCAAGTTACTTAAATTCATGTACCTCCTCCATTCTTTCTCCATTCAGCCTAAATTCGGGTATTCAACTCTTTTCTCATATACCCAATAAAAACCATCCACTTCACTTTCACTTCTTTCAAACACCATCACCTTACTTTAGTTAACATTCACCTCCAACTCCTGTCATTTGCACATGCTCTCAAACACAGCTACCAGCCTTGTAGTCCATTCTTATCTTCTGCAATCAGGACTGTATCATCAGCAAACAGAATTGCATTCAACATCAGTTTATCTCCCTTTACACACATTTCCACTCCAATATCACCAACCTTCGCTTACATTTCTTTATTTATGTCATTCATATGCAAGTTAAACGGCTACAGAGATATCACACATCCCTGCTTCACAACCTTTTGTATTGCAAAGCTTTCAATTATTTCTCCATTTACCTTGAAACATACCTTAGCATCCTTATAAAACCTTTCATCCCATCCATTAAACTTTCACCTACACCATACTCCTTCAATACTTCCCACATATCTGTCCAGTCAGTCCTGTCAAATGCTTTTTTATGATCTGTAAATGCAGCTTAAACATTTTCCCATTTTGTTAAAATTTGTTCAACTACCATCCTAATGTAATAGGAGATTTTCCCACTATATGGCGAGAAGCCTTTGTTATCCTTTCCTTCAAACCAAAAAAATCCAGTAATCTCTCACAAGATTACTGGCCTATTGCTTTGACCAGCTGCTTATGTAAACTATTGGAAATAATGGTAAATGCACGCTTCATGTGGTTCCTAGAGTCAAAAATTTAATTTTGTCTTCACAATTTGGATTCCAACGAAGTAGAAGTACTGCAGATCCACTAGCACATCTAGAAACTTACATACGAACAGCTTTTGCCCGTAAACAGACTAACTGAAAGGAAGGGGAATGTGAACACTCAACACTCACACACACACACTTGTATAGAAATACACAGATTAAGGAAGGTTAATATCTGAATTGTCTTAATGGCAAGCCTCAGTTCTATAGACAAAATTCCCAAATAATTTCATATTTGAGCAATGCCCTTGTTCTATGTCATTAATTTTCACCATATGCGTTGCTTTTGCAAAACACTTTCCATGACGTGGGTGATATGGTGTCATCAGCAGACCGTTGCTTTTCCAAATACAGCGAATGTCTTTACAACTTCTGGTAAGGACCATGGACTAAAGTTATTATGTTTATATATTCAGTATTTGTAGTATACAGCATCTGAACCTCACTTGTGTTTGGTCTCTAAAAGAGGATGACCAAGATTCAGTTAGAAAAGCTAAATGATCACCAGTAGACCAGCCTTTCCAGAAACCATACTGGCAAACGAGAAAAGATTGTGAGCTGATAGATGCCTCATAATCTTCTTATTAAGGACAGACTCAAAGGCTTTAGAAAGGCAAGAAATCAAAGCTATAGGGCCGGTAGTTTGAAGGATTAGAGCAGTCATCCTTTTTACTTTGTTCTAAGACTAATAATTATGCAGTAAAATGAAACTATCTTTTTCCAAAACATGACTTTCTTCCTAATTTTCTCGAAAGCTATTAGAGATATTGGAAACATCATTACAGCATCTGATAGACCTAATTAAACTCTACTGTCACTATGAATATTTGTTTTAAGACTAATAATTACGCAGTAAAATGAAACAGTATCTTTTTTCCAAAACATGATTTTCTCCTCATTTTCTCAAAAGCTTTTAGAGGTATTGGAAATATCATTGCAGCATCTGATAAACCTAATTAAACTCTACAATTGCCATTATGAATATTTGTTCCATGACTAATAATTACGCAGTAAAATTAAACCGTATTTTTTTCCAAAACATGACTCTCTTCCTCATTTTCTCGAAAACTATTAGAGATATTGGAAATATCATTGCAGCATCTGATAGACCTAATTAAACTCTACAACTGTCATTATGCATGACTAATAATTACGCAGTAAAATGAAACTGGATCTTTTTTTACAAATCATGAATTTCTTCCTCATTTTCTCGAAAGCTATTAGAGATATTGGAAATATCATTACAGCATCTGATAGACCTAATTAAAGTCTACAACTGTCATTATGAATATTTGTTCTATGACTATTAATTACGCAGTAAAATTAAACTCTATCTTTTTTCCAAAAACATAACTTTCCTCCTCATTTTCTCGAAAGCTATTAAAGATATTGGAAATATCATTGCATCATCAGATAAACCTAATTAAACTCTACAACTGTCCTTATGAATATTTGTTCCATGACTAATAATTACGCAGTAAAATTAAACGGTATCTTTTTTCCAAAACATAATTATCTTCCTCATTTTCCCGAAAGCTATTAGAGATATTGGAAATATCATTGCAGCATCTGATAGACCTAATAAAACTCTACAACTATCATTATGAATATATATTCTATGACTAATAATTACGCAATAAAATTTAATCGTATCTTTTTTCCAAAACATAAATTTCCTCCTCATTTTCTCGAAAGCTATTAGAGATATTGATAATATCATTACAGCATCTGATAGACCTAATTAAACTCTACAACTGTCATAATGAATATTTGTTCTATGACTAATAATTATGCAGTAAAATGAAACTATATCTTTTTGTCAAAACATAAGTTTCCTCCTCATTTTCTCGAAAGCTATTTGAGATATTGGAAATATCATTGCAGCTTCTGATATACCTAATTAAACTCTACAGCTGTCATTATGAATATTTGTTCTATGGCTAAAAATTATGCAGTAAAATAAAACCGTATCTTTTTTCCAAAACATAAATTTCTTCATTTTCTCAAAAGCTATTAGAGATATTGGAAATATCATTGCAGCATCTGATAGACCTAATTAAACTCTATAACTGTCATTATGAATATTTGTTCTAAGACTCATAATTACGCAGTAAAATCAAACCATATCTTTTTTCCAAAATATAACTTTCCTACTCATTTTCCAAAAACTATTAGAGATATTGGAAATATTATTGCAGCATCTAATTAAACTCTACAACTGTCATTGTGAATATTTCTTCTAAGACTAATAATTACGCAGTAAAATTAAACCGTATATTTTTTCCAAAACATGAATTACTTCCTAATTCTCTAGAAAGCTATTAGAGATATTTAAAATATCATTGCAGCATCTGATAGACATAATTAAATACTACAAATGTCATTATAAATATTTTTCAATTAATAATAATTACGCAGTAAAATTAAACCGTATTTTACTTCTAAAACATAACTTTACTCCTCATTTTCTTGAAAGCTTGAGGGATATTGGAAATATCATTGCAGCATCTGATAGACCTAATTAAACTCTACAACTGTCATTATGGATATTTGTTCTGTAACTAATAATTACGCAATAAAATGAAATCGTATCTTTTTCCCAAAACATAACTTCCCTCCTCATTTTCTCAAAAGCTGTTTGAGATATTAGAAATATCATTGCAGCATCTGATGGACCTAATTAAACTCTACTATTCTCATTATGAATATTTCTTCTAAGACTAATAATTAAGTAGGAAAATTAAACCGCATCTTTTTTCTAAATTATAAATTTCATCCTCATTTTCTCGAAAGCTATTAGAGATATCAGAAATATCATTGCAGCATCTGATAAACATATTTGAACTCTATAACTGTCATTATAAATATTTGTTCTAAGACTAATAATTACGCAGTAAAAGGAAACCTTATCTTTTTCCAAAACATCATTTTCCTCATTTTCTAGAAAGCTATTAGAGATATTGAAAAAAGCATTGCAGCATCTGATAGACCTAATTAAACTCTACAACTGTCATTATGAATATTTGTTCTATGACTAATAATTACGCAGTAAAATTAAACTATCTTTTTTCTAAAACATGACTTACTTCCTCATTTTCTCGAAAGCTATTGGAGATATTGGAAATATCATTGCAGCATCTGATAGATCTTATTAAACTCTACAATTTTCATTAGGAATATTTGTCTATGACTAATAATTACTCATTTAAATTAAACCGTATCTTTTATCCAAAAGATAACTTTCCTCCTCATTTTCTCAAAAGCTATTAGAGATATTAGAAATATCATTGCAGCATCTGATAGACCTAATTAATTTCTATAACTGTCATTATAAATATTTGTTATAAGACTAATAATTACGCAGTAAAATTAAACCGTATATTTTTTCCAAAACATAAATTTCTTCATTTTCTCGAAAGCTATTAGAGATATTGAAAATATCATTGCAGTACCTGATAGACCTAATTAAACTCTACAATTGTCATTATGAATATTTGTTCTACGACTAATAATTACGCAGTAAAATGAAACCGTATCTTTTTTCCAAAACATAACTTTCTTCCTTATTTTCTCGAAAGCTATTAGAGACATTAGGAATATCATTGCAGCATCTGATAGACCTAATAAAACTCTACAACTGTCATTATGAATATTATTTCTATGACTAATGATTACTCTGTAAAATTAAACCGTATCTTTTTCCAATATACAACTTTCCTTCTTTTTTCTCGAAAGCTATTAGATTTATTGGAAATATCGTTGCAGCATCTGATAGACCTAATTCAACTCTACAACTGTCATTATGAATTATGCAATAAAGTTAAACAGTATCTATTTTGCAAAACAATTTCTTTCTAATTTTCTTGAAAGCTATTAGAAATATTGGATATATCATTGCAGCATCTGATAGACCTAATTAAACTCTACAACTTTCATTATAAATATTTGTTTTAAGACTAATAATTACGCGGTAAAATTAAACCGTATCTTTTTTTTCCAAAACATTACTTTCATCCTAATTTTCTCGAAAGCTATTAGAGATATTGGATATATCATTGCAGCAACTGATAGACCTAATTAAACTCTACAACTGTCATTATGAATTATGCAATAAAGTTAAACAGTATCTATTTTGCAAAACAATTTCTTTCTAATTTTCTTGAAAGCTATTAGAAATATTGGATATATCATTGCAGCATCTGATAGACCTAATTAAACTCTACAACTTTCATTATAAATATTTGTTTTAAGACTAATAATTACGCGGTAAAATTAAACCGTATCTTTTTTTTCCAAAACATTACTTTCATCCTAATTTTCTCGAAAGCTATTAGAGATATTGGATATATCATTGCAGCAACTGATAGACCTAATTAAACTCTATAACTGTCATGAATATTTGTTCTAAGACTAATAATTACGCAGTAAAAATAGACCATTTTTTTTCTTCTAAAACAAGACTTTATTCCTCATTTTCTCGAAAGCTATTAGAGATATTGGAAATATTATTGCAGCATCTGTTAGACCTAATTAAACTCTACAACTGTTGTCATGAATATTTGTTTTTATGACTAATAATTATGCAGTAAAATAAATTTTTTTTTCCAAAATATGACTTTCCTCCTTATTTTCTCAAAAGCTATTAGAGATATTGGAAATATCTTTGCAGCATCTGATAGACTGAATCAAATTTTACAACTGTCATTATGAATATTTGTTCCATGACTAGTAATTGCGCGGTAAAATTAAACCTTATCTTTTTTCCAAAACATTACTTTCTTCCTCATTTTCTCGAAAGCTATTAGAGATATTGGAAATATCATTGCAGCATCTGATAGACCTAATTAAACTTTACAACTGTCATTATGAATATTATTTCTATGAATAATAGTTATGCAGTAAAGTTAAACTGCATCTTTTTTCCAAAACATAACTCCTCACTTTCTCAAAAGCTATTAGAGATATTGGAAATATCATTGCAATATCTGATAGATTGATTAAATTTTACAACTGTCATTATGTGCATTTGTTCTATGACTAATAATTACGCAGTAAAATGTAACCGTATCTTTTTTCCAAAACATAACTTTCCTCCTCATTTCTCGAAAGCTATTAGAAATATTGGAAATATCATTGCAGCATCTGATGGACCTAATTAAACTCTACAGTATCTGATAGACATAATTAAACTCTACAACTATCCTTAAAAATATTTTTTATAACTAATAATTACGCAGTAAAATGAAGCTGTCTTTTTTTTTTCCAAAATATAACTTCTACTAGTTTTCCCGAAAGCTATTAGAGATATTGGAAATATTATTGCAGCATCTGATAGACCTAATTAAACTCTACAGCTGTCATTATGAATATTTTTCTAAGACTAATAATTACATAGTAAAATTAAACCGTATCTTTTTTCCAAACATAACTTACTTCCTAATTCTCTAAAAAGCTATTAGAGATGTTGGAAATATCATTGCAGCATCTGTTAGACCTAATTAAATGCTAAAAATATCTTTATAAATATTTGTTCTACTATTACTACTACTACTACTACTACCACTACTACTACTACTACTACTACTACTACTACTACTACTACTACTTTCAAAATTAAGGTTTCAAGTTACGTCTAGATCAAGAAATAATTAGTGCTTAGTACTAAGATAGCTATCATATCTAGCAGTGGTGTATGTTGTGAAGAGTTTTATAGATGTGTAAATACTAGTAACTTGATAGTTAAAGTCTACAAGGTAGTAGAAGTACTTAGAAAAATAACGTTGAGCTTGGTGGGGGTCAGGGCGGGTAAGCTGTTTTGGAGACTTGAGGTTGCAGTCACATTGACATGTCTACACCTGATAACGTTAAGTGTCACTAAGGGAGCAAGAGAGTGCGGTTACTAGTTACTTAATTCTGGTTTTGATGCCATAACAACATCCTTTGAGAAAAAGGAAAGTAACAAAAAAAAAAACCCAACACATGACCTCTAACACTATAATCTCCTCTCTTTCCATAACCTCATCCCTGCTATTGGCATCATGTGTGGATTTGTGGCTACTGTGATGCGATTCCTCGTAGCTGGACCATTTGCTTACATATGGAATTACTACTGGCATCCTCCTTTCTCTTCAATGTTTTGCCAGACTACACCAGCTGTCTACATCTAAGATTACTATTCAACAACCTCTTCTAACTAGTTCCTCCTATCCATGGCTACCACGCTTACTTTCTATTCATACGCACACCCTTTTCCCACTCCCCCTTTCCTGATTTAAATGTCCTCCCTCTCCATACCCATTCTTTTCCGCCATGGGTTATAGCTTCCCCCTCAATGTTCTCTTCTTCCCTTTTTAATTCTTCCAAGTCTGATCCACCAACTTACATTTTATGAATCCTTTTTCTTGAACTCATCCACCTTGCAGGCGAGATTTGGCTCTTTCTGGTGACAGCTGTATCTGCCATCATCCCTGCTGCCATTATTTATGTGAATAACCTTCCACCAACGTCACTCATCGGGGAGTTAGTATGACCGATTGTTTGTATGAAGGGATACATAAACTTGTATAGCTGCTTTTCTTTTATGTAGTAGAATATTCTCTCTCGCTCTCTCTCTCTCTTATAGAGCTTTTTCTTCGGTAAAGTATTGTTTAACATATAGTTTCTTATATAAAGTACAGTATGTAACAGTTTCTATATACCATTAACTTTATATATTCAATTTTATTTACAATATCATATAGATCCCAAAAGTTATAACTCATTAATATTTCTTTTTCAGTGCTAATGTCGAGGCCTACTTTGACTTGATATACTTATCCCCCTGGACCCGTGCAAGCCCTTGGATTGCAGGGATGTGGGTGGGATACATCTTCTTCAGGCAAGGCAACACTAGATATAAGATGAATCCGGTGAGTGAGTGTGGGTGCTGGTGCTGGTTTGGTGATGATATTGATGATGGTATCCTAATCTAGTCTAATCATCTCTGATGCCAGTTTCTTGGATCTCCCTCAAGGGGTGACCACAACAGAAGAGCTTCCATTTGTTCTTGCATATTCCCTTCTCAATTTATATCCTTTCTTCTCTCAAGTATTCTAACATTGTCCTCCCATTTTATAGGGAATGTGAATCCTCTCACACCCACATATGAACAAAAGTAAGAGAGCATTTAGAATTACATAGATTAATTACCAACTTTCAGCATGGGTTCACTTAGGGTAAATCGTGTCATTAATGTTTATCTTTTTATAGGGCAATTTATGAGGCAGCTGATAAGGACATTAATTATGATGTAATATATCTGAATTTCATCAAGGCGTTTGACAGGGTACCCCACCAGAGATTGTTGATGAAAATTAAAGCCCAAGGGATAGATGGTAGGGTCTATAATTGTATTTAAAGCTTTCCAAAACAACTTTCCTCCTCATTTCAACGAAAGCTATTAGAGATATTGGAAATATCATTGCAACATCTGATAGACCTTATCAAACTACAAATTTCATTATGAATATTTGTTCTATGACTAATAATTAATTACACAGTAAAATTAAACTCCTCCCTACTTCATAAATCATACTTATTAATTGATCTACTACCTGAATTAATTAACATTCATGTCATCTTCCTGGTCTTCCCCTCATTAATTTTAATCTGCTTCCCTCCTCCTATTCCTTCTTTACTCACGTCTAACCCTAAGTAAGTGTATCTATCCACCACCTCCAGTATGTTGTTTCCTAACACCCACTGCCCCTCCTCCTGGCTATTAAACTCCATCACCTTGCATTTCCTATCACTGTACCCAACATTCCACTCCCGCCCATATATACTGGCTACCTGCCGTTAACACTATGTCATCAGCATAAGCTGATATAGTGACTCCCTTCCCTGTTATCCTAATCCTCACTATCAACTCCTCTATGTATATATTAAATAGTGTTGGGGAGATCACACATCCCTGACGTACTCCTATGTTGTTTCTCAGCCATCCAGTGCCAATATCACCTAACATAAACTTCACCTCGTTATCCTCATACAGCTTTCTAATCTACCTGCACTACCTTCCTGTCTACCCCTCAGCATAAGCTGATGACATAGTGACTCCCTTCCCTGTGAGAAGTGAGAAGGAATAAATTAAGTCATGAATCTCAACAAAGGTGAAGAAGAACATAGAGTAGATGGAATCCCACGTACAGCTGAAAAGAAGTAAATTTATACGCAGCTGATAGGAAATTAAGTAATATGGCAAGAAGAATCCCAC
>JAXIVD010003207.1:27040-48881 GCA_036785275.1 Cancer borealis
GTATGTAACAGTTTCTATATACCATTAACTTTATATATTAAATTTTATTTACAATATCATATAGATCCCAAAAGTTATGAGTCATAACATTAATATTTCTTTTTCAGTGCTAAGTCCGAGACCTACTTTGACTTAATATACTTTCCCCCCTGGACCCGTGCAAGCCCTTGGATTGCAGGAATGTGGGTGGGGTACATCTTCTTCAGGCAAGGCAACACTAGATATAAGATGAATCTGGTGAGTGAGTGTGGGTGCTGGTGCTGGTTTGGTGATGATATTGATGATGGTATCCTAATCTAGTATAATCATCTCTGATGCCAGTTTCTTGGATCTCCCTCAAGGGGTGACCACAACAGAAGAGCTTCCTTTTGTTTTTGCACATTCCCTTCTCAATTTATATCCTTTCTTCTCTCAAGTATTCTAACATCGTCCTCCCATTTTATAGGGAATCTGAATCCTCTCACACCCACATATGAACAAAAGTAAGAGAGCATTTAGAATTACATAGATTGATTACCAACTTTCAGCATGGGTTCACTTAGGGTAAATCATGTCTCATTAATGTTTATCTTTTTATAGGACAATTTATGAGGCAGCTGATAAGGACATTAATTATGATGTAATATATCTGGATTTCATCAAGGCATTTGACAGGGTACCGCAGCAGAGATTGTTGATGAAAATTAAAGCCCAAGGAATAGATGGTAGGGTCTATAATTGTATTAAAGCTTGGCTTACGTCCTGCCCGCCATATTTTGGCGAAAATCCATAATGAATTAATTGAAACTTAAATAATGGGTTGATACTTTCTAGACTACTTTGAATTATGGTTGCCCATGTTTTCAGTGAACAAGAATTCCGTAGACATCACGTCATCACGACAATGTGACTGTTAATTGTTCCAGATCTTACACTAATTAGTCTACAGTAATGTAAATTTGGCTGTGGAAGATCAATTAATATCTAATCAATTGGTTGGTTCAATTTTGTAAAATTTTCCTTCTGTTATGAAATGTTGCCCGATCATGTTATTCAAAAACGTAACATTGCTCTTTTTTGCTCTTTTGTTTCCTTCCTCTCTTCTGTTTCACATTTTTGCAAAAATCAAAATGTATGATGATTTTCTTTATCAAAAACAATATGTACAGGTATTCCCAAGTAAATCTAACCAATTCTTGATTTTATATGAATATTTGAAAACAAAATTTCATGAAGTAATGGCCAAAAATTCGTGTCTTCTAATTCTGCTATGATTCACATGATATACAATATTTGTGAACACAAACTTAATGCATGGTAAAATCTACAAAATTTTTCACTGTCAAAGGAGACGTATCGGCTAATCCATCTTCTCGTGTCTTTAGAAGTATTTACTCAATACCTCAATGCTGGGAGTCCTGAGAATGTCACTTCGTAGGGTAAGGGGTTTATTTTTACCTAGAGTGGGCGCTTCCCTTCTCTCCATGATACATACATAGAGATACATATGCTGGAGCTCCGTAGCCTCTATGTTCAAAACTTTATTACTGTGGTCCAGCTTCCTTACAATTGTTGGTGCAGATGTGGAGGTAGTGAGCTTTTCACTGGACAGTCTAGGCAGTGGTGAAGGTGTGATGAACGTGGTAGGGTCCAGCTGTTGCTGTGGTGGAGAAAAAAATTCACTTTCTATATCTTTTTTCTTCTTCTCCTTAGTGTTCTTTCTCTTTGTCTCTACCAAATGTTTTATGTGTAGACATTTTGTCATCTTTTTATTTTTATCAATTCTGGATGGCTTATAAAGAGAATATCATCAGCAAATAACAAGAAAGACAATAGTAGATCTACTCTGATGTCTGACGTACATCTACTCTCCTCTGAGGCTTGAAGGCCAACAAGCTAGAGTTAACTCCTATCCCCCCACCTACAGTACTTGTAAAAAGTAAAGAGTAAAAAGGAACTCCCTTAATAGCAGGGGATTCAAATAAATAGTAGAAAATCCAATTTGGGTAAGATGATAGGTGGTGTCCCCCAGGGGTCCGTATTAGGTCCATTACTTTTCGTTATCTATATAAATTATTTGGATTCTGGGATAAGTAGCAACATTGGTAAATTTGCAGGGGACACTAAAGGAGGGAGACAAATAAGTTCACTAATAGGGTAGAACAGTAGTGTAACAAACTCAGCAAGCATGTGGTAAGTGCAAAGACAGTAGATATTTTTAAGAAAAGGTTAGGCACATATATGGATGAAGAAAACAGATGGTAAATGTTAGGTTCTCAGGAGCTTTTTGCAGCCTCTTTACTTTCTTATGTTCACACCATCCTCTCTATTTTTGTATATCCTCCTTGTCAACTATTTTTTTCCCCATTCTCATGTTTTTTTTGGCAAAAGTAATGCTGGCAGCCTCTCATCTTTTCTATCAAACAGAAAGTATGAAATAATCTTATCACCCATCCATACATTTATATTGGTAGTAATAGAGAGGAGATTGTCATGTGATGACTTGATTGTTGAATAGAATGTTAAGTGGATTATTTAAGTAATTACAAGCAAAGTCAATAGGTTCAGTCTTAGTTTGAATATAACTGTTACTTCTTAAACTTAACTATTATGAAAGGTATTGAAATTCTGGATCTGTGGGAAAAAACTTAGCAAACATATCCTGTTTTTCCACCTTTGTATAGCCTTAACTCTTATTAATGTGGGTGTCATCCAGTATTTTTACTCTTTCATCAAGTTTCACTTGTAAACCCTGGAATGTTTTGTCTTACTCTGGTTTGTATGAACGTACAACTTGAACTCGTTTGAGAGGACACCTCTGAAACTGATTTGTCTCTTTTTTTTCTTCTTTTCTCTTCTCTTTTCTTCTCTTTTCTTTCAGCATTGTTTTTTGGGGGGTGGTGTTTAAATGGTCTTTCTTGTATTTTTTTTGTACCTGGACCTGTCACCATTAATACTAAGGTAAACCTGACCTTAACCATCACCTTCATTCCCTCCTTCAGCTGGTGGTGATGGTGGGGTGGACACTTGCTTCTATTACAGGCCTCCTGGTAGTGTTTGGCATGTACAACTATAACCTCCTTACCTCTCAATTCCCCTATGAGATGATGACAAGTGTGACGTATGGTGGGGGGCACCGACTGGCCTGGGGCGCTGCACTGGGCTGGGTGGTGTTTGCTTGTCACAATGGTTATGGAGGTATGATTTATGTTGTGATTAGACTATGCATGTTTGTGTATGTGTGTATTAACCTTTTGTGGATATCTAATTGTAGTATACAGGTCATGAGCTACACTCATTTGGTCCCATCTTCATATCTATATTTCTTCAGTTTTTTTTTCAGTTGCTGTATACTCTTTGCCATTATCATCTGTTCCTTCAATCCATTCCAAGTATTTATTCTTTTTTTGGGAAAGCTGTAATTTTTTGTGGTGCAGTGGTTTGCGTTTGGGTATGCGAACCTAGGGTCTTGGGTTCGATCCCCCGATATCTGTTGGCTATTTTTCATTCTTTGGTATTACCCCCGAGTGGCCAAAGACTACCCAAATTGCTGCTATACTGTCCTCAGATGGGACTTACAATGTTTATATGCATCTGAGGCTGTAGCAGCAATAAGCCTCATGTTTTCAACATATTCAAGGGGTCACTATAAAAAATCTAAAAACCTACGCCAAATAACGAGCAAAAGGCAGTCCATCTTCGCCTTCATAAAAAGCCTACGGTTTCCGATATAGAAAAATTTATATTTTTTGCAATTTTTTCTTTAATTCCTTCAAATATCTAGCTTCTCCTTTCCTTTTCATCTTTAGATCCATGTTGTTAATCAATTTATATATTGTGATTAAGTATAATATTTCACTTTTATTTTTGTGTTGTCAGTTGCATTTCTTTTAAGTTTTCCTCATTCACATGTTAGGTTTTCCAAATCTGGCACGATCTTAGTTGCTATTCTCTGTATTCTTTCCATTTTCAAAACATGCTATTTTAGTGCGGGGATCATATTACTTCTGGATATTCCAGTTTTGGTCTAATCACTGTAGTTATAATTTTTCTCTTCATATCTTTAACTAGGAAGTTAAAAACTATTTGTATACAATCAAAGTCCTTTAATTCAGCTCTTGATACTCTGACAAATCCAATGGTTCGGCTATTTCAAAGACTGGGCCAATTTCTGAAAATACAGGGGAAAATAATATAAGATAAATGAATAATAAATGTTAGGGCATTATGCTAAACCAAATTCTCATAAGTCAGGGTTAAAACATAAGCATGTGACTGACAATTAATGATAAATTAGAAATACTAAAACGTTATGAGAGAGATGTGAAAGTGTCTCTCTTAGAACATTGGCAATTCTGTCCCTGTATATGTTGACGGATAAGACGGCCTTTTAACCTTGAAAAATACCTCTCAAAATTGGGGGTAATCTTATATGCCTGGTATGAAATGTGAACCTAAAATCCTGTGGTGTACAGGACGTTATTAGTTTGGGTAATGATTGACGGTTACTCACCAGATGTACTAGAGTGAAGCACGATGAATAAGTTGATCAGGACATATTGTTAAGGGGCAGTTTGTATGGGTATAGTCAGGTGAGGCACAAAGATGGCAACGTGCAGTGGATCTACAGTACAGAGATATTATGTGTATGTGTGTGTGGATATGTATAGAATTGTGCAAGTTGAAACTTGAGTGTCCTGGCAATCTTCCTTGAGGGAGCTCCAGGAACAGGCATCAGCATAGTCTCAACCAAAGTAATGTATCTGCAGGAGTGGTGGATGGATTCCTATCGCATCCAGTGTGGCAGCCAGTTAGCCGCCTCACCTACACCACCTACCTGGTTGCCTTTCCTTTGCAGTATTGGCTCTTCTATAACACTCGAGGAGGAGTGTTCTACTTCACTCATGTCAACTTGGTACTGTATTGTGGTGCATATGCTTCACATTTTCCATAATTTGTTAGATTCAGATTAAGGCCCTGTTCACATGAGGCGATTCCACACGCGCGACTGCAAACGCGCGACTGGATTTACTGTACTAAGCTATGGAGCTGTTCACACGTACTTCTGCGATTGCGGTGCGGTTGCGATTCGCCGGCGGGTGGAAATTTCCCTTGCAGTCGCCGCGATTTCAAAGCGATTGCTGGGTATCTGGCAGCACCATTGGCTGTACGCCAGCCAATGAGAGGAGAGACTCCGTTACCATGGCAACCCGGGTACTCGCTCCACGTGGATGAATCCAGTAATGTCTTTCTCGCTGTTTTTTGTGGCGGCGATTCAACAGCCAAACGCATGCTGCCTCCTCGACATCCATCCTGGACCTGACTGCCAGTGCCAGAGCTGAGAGGACACACACACACACACACACAAAAAAAAAAAAAACCCCCCATCAATCGCGGCGATTCTACCGCGGTTGGAAACGCCTCGTGTGAACACTATAGCGATTATCTCGCGATTGCAGTCGCGTGTGTGGAATCGCCTCATGTGAACAGGGCCTAAGAGGGATTGAGAATGAGTGTTGTGTTTGTGAGAGAAATGCCCTGTTTTTAAAATGAGAAATTTTTTTGAATATTTTTATATAGAGAGGAAGGATGGAGAGTGGATGCTGTGGGTGTGACAAGGAGGCCCCTTATAAAATGTGAGGATAGTGTAGGAATACTTGAGAGAAAAGAGATAGAGAGTGCACGTGTAAAATATATGGACAGGAGCAAATGAAGACTTCTGTCATGGTCACCTCATTGAGGGAGATTTAAGGAATAGGAATCAGAGTAGATTAGAATATACCTAGATTAGATTTATTGTATTCTGTCTGTTTTGTATCATAAGAAGTAATTTCTTTATCTGTCACAAACATCTTTGTTATCCAGTTTCCACAGCAGTGTCTTACTGGATGCATTTCATCACCTTTAAATGTAAAAGCAGTAGAATAAAGAAACCTCTATCATAGTCACATCTGAAATGATCTCATGTTCGAGGATGGAGAAGTTTTAGGCTTTGGAGACTGCAATTCGGTGTAGTAGAGGAGGAAGAGAGAATGGGCTAAAAAGTTTTGCAATTTTGGTTGGGAGGGTAGGAGTGGTATCTATCAGCGATTGAAAACCTTGCAGTCTTGGATGGGAGATATTTTTGGGCTCAGAAAGTTTGGGAAGATAGTGGTCAAGTAGCACAATAATGGCTGTTACAAATAACAATAGCATTACTAACATATTCTCACTGTTTTGTTGCAGCTCATCGTAACGGTTGGTGGCACAGTCCTCTGTATCTTCGGTGCAATACTGTTGTCACTCATAGCAGAATCCCCTATTATTGGTCTGGAGAAACTACTGCTCAGACCAAGTAAGGCTGATGTGTGTATTTTCTGAGTTTTGATATACAGCAAGTGAGCTATGTTTGCAGGTCTTCCAATCTGGTATCCATTATGTCGTTGGTACCTGCATGGATAATTAAAAGTGTGTCAGGATCAGAGTTGCTTGTTGCTTCATCGCAGGCTGCCGAGATATCATTCAGACAGCCACCTGGCATGCATATGCTCTTCCTGGTGGTTTTTGCTCTCCTGCAGAATTCATGCAGCTGCTCTCTTACGATAGTCACCAATGAGTCGTGTCTTGTGGTCCTCTATTTCTACATTTGCTAGGATCTTGAACCTGTTTGAAGTGGAGATGAGTAAAAATTATTTAGTTTTGATTTGCGGGACACCATTTGTCCATTTCTTACTGGAGTGAAAGGTGTTTCCTCCCAAGTTAAATCATGCTCAGGCATACGTACAGCAGCTTGGTTGGAGACTAAAGTAGCATAACTCGGTGACTGATCTGTAGGTAAACAGGAGAAACATTAGTTTGACTTTGTGTCTGTGTGATAGGAGGCCTCTCCACCACTGATGGTGGAGTCACTCCCACGTTGGTAGCAATGAATTCTTTTAATGCGTCTAATTCTTTTTAAGGTCACAATTTTCTTTTTCAGCTTGAGCTGTTCTTTCTCTATGTGACTTTTTCAGACTGTACACACAGTCTATGCACCGCTGATTTTTAAAAAGTACTGACTGGCAAACACGCCGGGCAAACACTGCGGACACGCCCGCTTATCTGGACAGGCCTTAATACTTTACTGTATATTCACTAATACACTAAGTGTAACTTCACTAATACTTAGGAAACAAGTACCTATAACTAATTAGCGTTGGGTAGCCAGGACTAAACTACCTCAAAAACAATACAGATTCAACGAAACAAACGGCTAATTTATCTAGCTAATATACCTAGCTTGTATGCAATAGTATAGGTAAATCGGTGTGATAATTCACCATGGGCGATAATTTCCAGGATTGAAAAGAGCTTGTGATATGTAGGACAACCTGGTGGTAAGAGATATTTATCACAACATCAGACTGTGAGCAAACTTTTTATGCTTTGATGTAGCAAATTATACATCAACACTAGCATATGATACAGGCTGACATGAGTAAATATGCTCATATACATTTTTTTCTCACAACATGTTAACATTAATTGATTAGAATGTCTTATGGTATTAAAAATACTTGTAACAGGGAAATACTGAGATTACACCATATAAGAGGCTGAATTGAATAGCTACCCAAACTAACCTGCAACATTCGTCTCGAAAGATGCATGGGTATTTTTCAGTGTATTTCTTAGTCTTATAAGCCATGAGATAGTGTAATTTTCTTTGGTTATCCTTCCCACACTGCCTTATTCAATGAGGCAACAGCATCAGTGCAAATTTATGATTTTTACATTGATTCTGATCCTTAAACCTTGCCCTTTGCAGCTGTATCACAGGAATTTCAACCTTAATAACTTGTTATTAAGTGTTCATTGATTATTATCTAGTCACATTAATGTTTGTCACTAATGTTCTGGCTTGTAAAGAGTCACCAGCAGCCACTCTGTAAGTCAATTAGTCATCAGTATTTACTATCACTGTCTACAGATCATGGTTCATCCCCTCGAAAACCAGTAGGAGGGGAGAATGGTGAACCTCAGGCTCCCAGCAATGGGTTTCCCAACCCTGTCTTCACGGTGGAGGATGGGGCAGCGGGAGAAGTAGATGAGCCAGTGAAGGAAAGTGATGCTGCTTCTGAGTTAGTCACAACATTGTAGGGGCGATGGGTGCCAAGCCCCTGCTGGACTAGGTTTTGAGAATATGAGAATATTTTTTGTAAATTGTCAACTTTTTAATGGTGATGGTGGACATATACTTAATCAGCTGTTGTGGTAGTGTAGATGAAAATTCACATTTGTTGACATACTAGTGATTGATTATCCAGTTATATGGAAAGGTGATAGTGATGGAAGCTGAAACGTACTGAGTAAACGACACACATTTTCAAAATATTTGGTGTCTGTAATGAGCATAACTTTATTGATCCTATTGGGAGCAAACAAGCGTATTCTTTTATAACAAGTAGGTTTCATTTAATTTTTTTTTCTTTCACAAAGTAGTCAACAAGTTAGAGTCCTGATGATAATTATAGCTTTTAATGCAGTTTTCAGTTACCCTCCCTTCTTCCCATGCTAACTCATTTATCTTCAGCATACATTTGCTCTGTTTCCTTCATACATTAATATTTCATTCGTAATTCCATCTACTCCTGCTGCCTTACCATTCTTAGAATTTGCAATTGCTTTTATAATTTCCTCCCTTTTAATTTCCTTTTGTTCATACAGTTTCCTACCACCACGTATCATTCCCATACACATAACAACTGCTTACCGTTGACTCTTAACATTCATTCTATCAATTTAAAGTTTTTCTGAAAGCTCATTCCTTCGTGGAACATCCCACAAGGAGATGGCCACAGAAGAAGAGCCTCCACCACTTCCTATACATTCACTCTTTCCTTGCTTGATCAAACGCTTACCATCTATCACCGACTCTTTCATGCATGTACTCCTTAACCCTATCCTTTTACCATGCAAGTGACCTTCCTCTACTTTTAGTGCCTTCACACCTGCAACCTCATTATTTAAAAACCTTCCATTCATATCTCCAGGCAACACTATCCTGCTCCCTCTTCTAGTCTCTGTAAGACTCATTCACACCATTCCAGAATAACTTCATCTCCTCTCACCCCTTTTCCGTTTCTCACATTTACAGGTGCATACACACAGACCCATGCATATTTCACTATTCCTATCTTTCCAACTACCTTCACTATCCTAGACTCCTTCATCCATGTGCCTCTATGCCTTCCCATACCCTTGGAAACATTAGAAGTGCACACCTTTCCGTTCTCCTTCCTTGCATTTCTCAACCACACCACACCACTCTTTCCCTCCTCTCCCACACTTTACTGTCACTTCCAGTCTTGCATTCCATCACTCCACAACCTTTTGTATGAGCTTCTATGTCCATCTATCTATTCTATCTAGTTTCTGACACCTCGTTTTTCCTAGGAACATCCAACGGCAGAAAGGCCTCCATCTTTCCCTATCCACACACTGCCTGCTTGTTTGTTTAATCTCTCAATCATGTTACCATAATCTGCCTTTTGATATATCACAATTTGTAAAGAACTTGTGCATTCAGGCATGCGATCAAACTGCAGAAAGCTGTCTCTCTCCTTTTTGCCATGTTTAGTATTTCTTTTGGAATAATTTTGTTTGAAATATTTGTTAGCTTCCTTTGTACTTGCTTTCCATAACAAAATGTAATGCTAATTGTGACACTATCACTGTACTTATGAAATCCTCTAAGGTGCAATGCTTTTACAATTTGCTTTGTTGTGGTTAACCGTCCTTCAATCTGCCTGGTTATTTGGCATTAACATGTAATGTAAAGCAGCTTTATGGGATTTATTCCATTATTTATTTGTATTACTGTACGGAAAACCTATCATAAGAGTGCAAATTATTGCCTCAATGCCAGGATGTTTATTATATGCCAATTGGTATACTAAACATCACAATGAGGTCACTAATGCAATAAGTATATTCTGTGTTTGCTTTGTGGAAATGATTCAAACACTTATTTCTGCCACATTATCATTCTTGCTTGTAAAATTTTCAAAATTATGCTTTCAGTGCTTTCATTACTTCAGTAGTTTGCATGCAACACTACAACATGCATGGTATACAAATTATATGGTTGTAACCTTTAATGAAAAAAAACAAAACATATATTGTTATTATTACCTTGTAATAAATAAAATGAGTGGGCCAGAGATTAGTAAGGAGGGAAAATCTCCCCTTGATTGAGTGTCTTTAGCAATAGAGCGATGAGCACATTGTTACACGCACACATGAACAAGCATAGTCACCTCACAAAAAAGTACACAGGAAAACATACACATACAAACAAATAAACAAACAAACACACTGACACACATGTAAGGAAACTTACCTTAGTCCTACAGCTAGTATCAATGTTGTCTTAGATGATGATGGTAATTGTAGATGGTACAGCAGCATGCAACAATCTTGCCAATCACTGGAATGTGGACGAAAACACGGAATTAGGTAAAGGTGATTTAGAAAATGAAAATCTGAGAGTTCAGTTCAACTTTGACAGATGGCTATATGAAAGCGGAAGTAGAAGCATTAATTAAACAATCAACCAACAGACGGGATTGGTTCAGTTTGTCAAATAAAGATAATTATATATATATATATATATATATATATATATATATATATATATATATATATATATATATATATATATATATATATATATATATATTACTTGGAAGGTGGAGGTGAAAGGTGAATTTGTGTCTTAAAGGAGATGAGGTGAAAAAAGGGGGATGAAGTGGTACTTTTCAGATGAAGACGATGGGTGGCGGTGGGCAGGCGAGGATGGGTGAGGTGGGGGTGGTGGTGGTGGCGGTGGTAGGTAATGTGCAGTAGGTTGGGGTGTCGCGGCGGGATGATATCACTTTATACAGGCCATTAATCACCAAGATTGAGTTAAGGGGAAGCTTGGGTGGCGAGGGGCGGTCCTACGAGGCGGGGGTAGGGGTGAGGAGGAGGGAGATGTGATTGTGATGCAAAAGGTTTCTAGAATATTTAGCAAAAACAAACAGATCCATGATTCTTCCTGTTACGTGTTTTTAATCGGATTTATCATGAAAGCCTCCATCAATGTGAAGAAAAAGTAACAAAACACAAGCAAGAGAGAGAGAGAGAGAGAGAGAGAAAAAAAAAAAAAAGTGTGTGTGAAAAGTATGTTTCAATACAACGTTGAACACCACCATTACAATACCCACGTGGAGAAGAAGAAAATGAACAAGAACAAATAAAAAAGAAAACGAACAACAGGAAGAAAAACAACGAACAAAAGAGGATATAAAAAATAATAAAAAAACAGGGAAAGAAGAGGTAATAAAAAAAAAAGTGGAAGGAGAAGGATAGAAAAGAGTATCTACTATAACAGTGGAGGGAATAAGTACTGTATAGGAGACGGAGGAAAGATCCAACGCGAGGGGAAGGGAGAAAAAGAATAGGGGGATGACCCTCCTCCAACACAGACCTCCCAATCATGACGTCTCTTCCTCTTCTCTCCCTCATCTCCCTCTACTAACACCCTTACTCCCTCTCTCCCTCCTTCCCTCCACTAACACCCTTCCTCACCCCCTCCTCCTATCACCCCCTCTTTCCTTTCCAAACTCCCTCGCCCCGCCACCCACCGGCCCCCATCTCGCCCACTGCGGAGTGATTGCTTGAAGAATGATGAGGGCTCCGGGAATATTGGCGGGAGGGGAAGATAAAAGGGGAGAAGAGGCTGAAGCTGCGATGGAAAGGGAAGAGAAGACTTGAGACGCGTTGGGAAGGAAAGAACTAAACTGTATTTATAGAAAACTCTGTGAAATGAACTAGTTTTCATTCCATGTGGTCATCTGTCCTATTTTTTTTTTTTTTTTTTTTTGTCAATGTGAATTATGGTCAATGGATTATGAAAATTTCATGTCAGTATTTTGTCTTTGTTATAACTCAGGGACTTCATTTTTTCTTTTGCTTTCCTATTATATACAATCCACTAGACGCTAAAGTGGTTGATACGGAATGACATCACGTATAAACAGCGATAGAAGGACACACACTCCAGACAGTCATCCTCGACATTCTGGATAGGAAATTGCCTCTCGCATAGACACGCTTTGATACCCTCGCACGCCAATCCAGTATTGTGCGGATGGAGGTGATGAGGGGAGAGAAACAGGTAAGTACTGGGGGATGTGAGGTGGGGGAGGGTAGAATAGTAGCAAAGGAGGAATGTGTGGAACTGGTGGGGGGGGGGACCATGTAGGAGGGAAGGAATGAAGGAAATTGTGATAGGGGTTCAGGAGGGAATGATGGATGGGGACGTGAGGAGGAACAACAGGTCAGGTGGAAGGCTAGAATAGAGTTAGTGAGGATGTTGCTTTAATTTTCATCAGCCTCATTATAATCTCTAGTAACAGTTGCAGTCATTATTAGTGTTATCATTGTTATCATTAGTTATTATTGCTATTATTTTTGTCATTATTCATTCTAAACATTCAATGACTACTGAGAGAAGAGAAGGGAGGGAGATGAATGTGAAGGCGATGGGTAACCAATGAATGAACGAGGAGTGAAGAGAGAGACAATACCATAATGATACTCAAAACACATACATACCACTGCTTCTCCCTCTACATTGCATCTAAAACGTTAGCACTGTAGCCGCCGTAACTGTTGCTATGACCCCGTCCATGGCCACTAACACCTCTTCAACATAACCGAGGACATTCCCTGTAGCCATCATGCAAAAACAAATCATGTCTCTACCACTACTGAAGCAGATATTGCCAATGCAACCAAGGCCACCACGGCTGCGGATCACTTCATATTCAGCTGCAGTGTTTATGTAGTCTTGCTAACGAGGCTTAATATTACTGGACACTACTACTACTACTACTACTACTACTACTACTACTACTACTACTACTACTACTACTACTACTACTACTACTACTACCACTACTACTACTACTACTACTACTACTACTACTACTACTACTACTACTACTACTACTACTACTACTACTACGACTACTACTACTACTACTACTACTACTACTACTACTACTACTACTACTACTACTACTATTACTACTACTACTACTATACCATCCCATAGCAGTTATAGCAGTTATTTCTAACAATAAATCAATCCTTGTACTGGATAGTAAATACAGGTTAATTCAATTCATCAGTAGTAATTTTTTTTTTTTTTTAAATTACATATACTTTAATAGATGACAATGTATGTATGTAGAGCGTTCAATCAAAACTTTCACTTACTCCCAATGCAATGACACTAAGCATGTTGAGTGTGATCCAAGGTTTTCCATAGAGGGATAAACTGCATTGGAGGATCGAACCAAGTTATTGATCTCGGTTATAACAAGACACAGGAATTATTTACAATTATCCAGATCACGCCTCTGCTGTGTAATGAAACTGCAAATAACTAAAGTATCGCATCGTGCTTTTCCCTCTATAGGCAGCAAGGGGGACGGGGATGGGAGGGGCGCTGCTTCCTCCCCTCGTGCCTCAAACAGCATCAGGTGGGAGGCTTTTCTTCCCCATGTGATCCCTTCCCACGACGACCCTGAATCACGTCTGGTTCTCGCGCGTCTATTGTCCCAGAGTGAGTTTCCCCCAAGGCAGCCACACCCCAACACTCACCGACCCTCAATACGACTTAAAAGTACAAGCTGCATTAACCTGAGACTCCATTCACACGCTCTCCCTTTGGTCTGCATATAAGTATCCAGACGAAATGTTGAGCCCTTGTGCCTAAGTCTTCAATAACTAACTAATGTCTACTCTTTTTTTGTCTTATTTTTTTTCTTGGTAAATAGTAAGGTTCACTCATTATGTACCGTATAATTTTATTTGTAGAAGATGCAAGGTAAAACATTTAGTCACCTCTAATGAACGAAACTGTATCTTAGGTGATACCAGGATTGTGATACCGCTGGAGACCTTTTCCCTGACCCCTCCCTCCGCTCTCCTCCCTGGTGGTAGGATAGAATTCTCTTCTTGTCTATTCGTATCCAAATTCATGTATGGATTATTCACTAGGAGTCTCGGTGCCGACTTTGAATTAGTCTTTTGATTAGTTCCAAGATTTATGGGATACATGAAAGACGTACACTGTCACCATCGTTCTCTCCTTGATACAGATTCATTCTCTCTCTCACAATTTCCACATAAAAAAGAAGAACGTTTAGTATGGAGCGAATGCCGTCCTGAAGAGCATAGAGCATCATCTTTTGAATTTTAGTCTTGATAAAGAATTTAGTCACGCGATCACATCCCGCAAATATACATTGTTTACAAATTGTTGTATAAATTCCGAAACATTCCATTATAAAAACTGAGCTCAGAGAGAGAGAGAGAGAGAGAGAGAGAGAGAGAGAGAGAGAGAGAGAGAGAGAGAGAGAGAGAGAGAGAGAGAGAGAGAGAGAGAGAGAGAGAGAGAGAAAAAAAAAAGAAGAGAATATCCCTACATAACTACAACCTCTTAATAAATAAAAGATGCATATGAAAACAAACACGTGGTTTGTGTGTAATAGGCAACTCCCATGTCTGCCGTGTGTGGCGAGGGAAAACATCAAATAGCAAAAACAGCACCTTGCTTCACGTCACACATTTTTTTACTATGTTTAGTCTTATGTTTGAGTGCTTAACCAATGAAAAAAAGGCATGATATGATATTACACATTGTTGAAGCAAAATCTGGTTAAGTGCGGGAACGGGAAGCTCATGATGGTAATAGTGAGGTAAGGCTCAGTTGTCCACTGTGGGGCTAAAGGAGGCCACTCGTTTTATTCAGCTTAAGGCACACTGTTGCATTATTTAGAGCGATAGGAGATCATCTTAAGTTAATTTTTAGTTACTCGTTTGGTCATCACATGGTAGCCATAACGAGGGTGTAGCGCTAAGTTATAAAGAAGGTCAGAAGTGTTCTTTTGTGAGGAACATGTGGCTTTAGAGGTAAGTTGCTCACCTGTGAGACTGATGAGTTTGTTTACTTAGTGGAATTTAGAGGATGTTCCTCATAGCTGTGGTGGTCCGCCGCTACTGTTTGTGCAAAATTTCATCATCAAAGGCCTCTACATAAGCCTGTCATTCCCTCACCAAGCATCAATTAGACATTCGATCATTGTCTTTTTTGTGTGAATGGGATGAACACATGTCACGGAGGTTGTGAACAGCACGTAGTACATTTACATCATAGCAGGAAACGTAACTGGTGGAAAAAAACATTAACAAATGAAAAGTGTATAGTTGTTACTTCACATTACTTTCCATATATTTATTTAATCTTCCTGTTTCATGAAAATGCCTGTAATCACTATTATAGCTTTGTCTCCAAAAATGGGAACTATACAGGCATAACATTTTTTTTACGTCAGAATTCATTTGCATAATGAAATCAAATCAAAATTTGAATGCACATACACCGTTTTCTTTATGTTCACAATCTGCAAGGAAACTACGCGTGAGTCCATGTTACCAACGGGATGTCGCTGTAAAGTGCACGAATATTTACATAATGTCATAACGATTTCACAATAACCAATATATTTCCCTTAAGTGCACCTCAGACCACCAGACTCACCCTTGCGACGCATATAATTTTCTTTTTTTTGAGTGTGTATATATATTCGTTAGGGAAACCAAGACATCTTCCGCATCCTACCCCTTTACATCCCTGCCTCACATTTTCAGAGTTCGTGCGCCTTACATGGTCAACACCCCACCGCCACCAGTCACAGAGGATCGATCACACGTAAGTCATACCAGTGCTTTGTATCACATATAATCTCCCACTTCCACTTCCTCCTGACTCACCACTGTCACTATTTTCCCTATCGTCCACTCCACTGCTACATCGACCTCCACCATCAGCCGTCTCAGTACTACCTTATTATTATTATTATTAAGCTGTTTTCCTCGCGTCTCCTCACTCCAATAACTAATGTTCACGTTTCTTTTTTCCATAGCGAATTCTTTGCACTGAATTTGCTGGCGTCATAATATCATGTCAAAAGGTTATCGCAGAGCATAGGAAAGAAAATCAGTATAATCTCTAGGCATGTATATTGCTGTCGTTTCTGTTATAATACTTGCATCTGAGAAGTAAGATGAACCAAATAGAGATAATTACAGAATAAGAGGTGGTCATTCTGCGTTCCTAACAATTATACCAAGAGCGGAGAGTACTCACTGATAATTATGCCAAGCCAGAATTTCGGTGACACTTGAAATAATAAGATAAAAGTTGATGTGTAGTTTGTGTTGCTCGTTCTCATAATAGAAGAGTGTTTATTACCTAGCATATACACTAAAGTCGGTACGAAAAGAAGTGCAATGTAGTACCTTAAATTAGGGTTTAGGAACTACTCTCGACACTCAAACCGAGATCATAATCTTGGGTGGGTTGTGGTGAGTCATAGGTTACTGCCACCTCAACCTGACTTACTTCGCTGGTGTAATCTGAGGCACGACAACCTTGATTTAGTGAGCGTGTGTGTGGTGGGGAGGGGAGGGAGGCGTCGGGCTTGTTGCTGACAGCCTTACTAGCGGTGGTTCATCTGGGCCTACCACTGTATTTCAAAGTGTGTGTGTGTGTGTGTGTGTGTTCTCGCGTTTGTATATGTTGACGTTCGTTTATCAATCAATGCTATATACTGTAACTTGTAATACTATCTATCATAAATCTATCATAAAATCCCTCATCGTTTTAAGATTTAAGTAAGAAAATATAGAAATATGACTGGTAATAGGAGTATAAATGATAGTAAATAACAATAGAAATTATAATAATAAAGATAACAATACTAACAATGATAATAATAGCATAATATAAATCATCACCATCATCATCATCATCATCATCATCATCATTATCATCATCATCATCATCATCATCATCATCATCATCATCATCATCATTCGTCGCTGCTCAAGGAAGTCGAGAAGACCACACTGTCCTTCCAACGCCCTTCCCTGAATATTATACCCTTCCCCTGCCACCCCCTGCCCCCCCTACCCTGCCAAGACGCCCCAAGTTGACGCGACTGCATTGTAAGTCACCACCAGACTTCATTACCCGTTCAGTTTTCTCTCAAACTGTAGCGGAGTTGTTATTTCCGTTTAATTAGCAGCTCATTGTAGTTACGTCGGGAACTAATTTGCAATGTGGTAAGTGGGAGAGAGGCGGAGAATTGGGGGCTGACACACTGCTTCCACCAACACCAACTACCTTCTCCACCACCGTTCTTGTCACCTCCACCACCTCCACCACAAGCTTCCCACCACCACTACTAACACCATCATCATTATCAGTGGTGGTAATGTGTATTTTATTATGTTACCAAAGCATAATAAAAAACACATTCAGGACAAACTTGGCGATAACCTACCTACTAATTAAAGATATTTGCTTTTCAACGTCATATCGAAAATTATTTGTTTGAATTAATTGTACATGGCCTAAGGCAGACGGGTAAATACTCTAGATGTGTGAAGGTAGTAAGCGGAATAAATGTAGACAAGTTATAAATTGTAGAATATTGGTGTTTGTCATTTATATATCTCATTCTGAATTTGTATCACTTACCAACGTTCATGAATACAACGGGACGACAATTGTTCCTCTTCATTTCATGCATCATACATATTTTGCAATAACCATTACCCTGAAACTGCCGGAAGTCCATTGAACACTTCACAAATTAACAACCACTTCATATTTTCTTGCCCTTCATGACGCTTCAATATTAATGGCTTCACACCGTCTGACATCAGAGGCTGCATCACTTAGAGGGAAAAACTGTAGGCGGGGAAAAATGCAAGTGTTTAAAGACTAATGGTGGCGTGTTCATCAATGGCAGAATGCTTGGCTCGAGGCTCAAGGGATTATACATTTGTCATCACACAGGTTGGTAATATCTACTCACATTTTTTACGACTTACTGGCGTTTCAGTGAGTGGCGCAATTTATTCAACCTTGTCTGCAACATTAACTATTTACATCATTGCCTTGTGAACAAAGAACATAATGCTATGTTTCCCCAATAAGTGCCCGCACCCCTTTCATTTCTATGAACTCTTCCAAAAGGTTTGTAAGCAGCTTTGGGTTACGGATCGAGTAATACACCGGAAACATATTTGAACAGAACAAATGTTATCGATATGTTTCAATTCCAATTTTCATCATATTGTGAGTTGTATAATCACTTGTTTGCTTACAATATACAAAGCTCTCAGAAAACCATGAAAAAATTATTAAAGACATCCGGATTTCTTGGATCCTTTGAGCGATGGCAACAGTATATCATCCGTGTTGGAAGGGCGAAGAGGGCGGGAATGGGAGAGTCTGGTGATGACATGGACTTGTCTGAGTCGGTCGGCGAGGCGGCAGGAGAGGGATGCAGTTGATAATTTTGCAACCTGTCTTGATGCTGAGGCGTTGAAGGGAGAGCCTCGCCTGCACTCTTCTCCCAAAATTATGTAAACAATATAAATATTCAAAAGGAACTACAGGGAAAGAATATGTCTTTTAAGAGACTCTTTGCATGAAGAACATTAAGGAACACTGAAGTAAATACTGAAAGTCGGTTTTACGTTGTACTTCAATCATGATACACAAGCGAGACTCCTTCCGTCCCTTCCACTCTGTTCTCCTAATCATTATTCCCCTCTTTTCCTCCCCTCCTAGTGGCAACACCTAGTTCTTCTAGTCCCTCTTATTACCATTTTCCGCCCCTCCAGTCCGCCTGCTCCCCGGAGACGTGGTACAGAGGGTGGTGCTCGCGACCCGCCACCTCCCCTCCCACTTAATGTTCCTGGGAGGAATTAATGGCACCTCTGCCACCCCGACAGTGGTGCCAGATGCGTCAACAGGAGCAGCGAGGGAACGACTAGTCAGGAGGGGCCAAGAGGGGCAGAAGAAGGGAAACGAAGTGGAATCAAACAAGAAAACAGTGGTAGAAGCGGGACAAGGGAGGGTACTTAAGAAACACGTAGTTTAGCAAGGTAGGCGGTTCATGTCCACGTGATTCGCATCTTTAGTGCATAACTTGAGCTACTGTGTTGTTATTACTTACTTAAGGGTGTGTTAGCAGCGAGGAGGACGCGAGGACAACGGGTCAGTGGGTTTTTGTCTTCATTATGTGACAATTGACGATTTGCTGTCTACAAACAAGACACTCGAATTTCATTTCACTTATTTTACTTATTGGGTCTCACTTATGCCTCAGAAAAGTGAAGCAAATGGAAATGAAGATACACAATGTGTGTGTGTGTGTGTGTGTGTGTGTGTGTGTGTGTGTGTGTGTGTGTGTGTGTGTGTGTGTGTGTGTGTGTGTGTGTGTGTGTGTGTGAGGCGTTGTTATGGTGCTGTTATGGTGACGACATGTTAATAACCCTCGAGATATGCAAGGTAATATTTCTCGTCGCGTTACATGATGATAGGTTAATTGATGCCCCTTGGATCATTCCCGTTTTGGTCACATATATACACTACATTAATCTTATTTCTCAATAAAATCAGTAATTGTAAGCTTTTTTTTACGATCATTACGGCAGCGGTGTGTTGAGTGCTTATTAACAGTTGTGTGTGAAGGCGATCTTAATATTTTTCATCATATGGAACCTGATGTGTACTATATGAAATTGTACGTTTTTTTTTTCTTTTCCTTATCATCACCATAATTTTTTTTTCCTTCTTTTCATTAACACACACACACACACACACACACACACACACACACACACACACACACACACACACACACACACACACACACACACACACACACACACACACACACACACACACACACACACACACATCACACACACACACACACACACACACACACACACACACACACACACACACACACACACACACACACACACACACACACACACACACACACACACACATATCAGCCATATGTTAAAAGCTTCTAAACATCCCCAGTTTTCATTTCGTCACTAAACTCAAAAAAAGAAAAAGATAAAATCAACAAAACTAATGATGCATCTTTTCGGAGACAAACATAAAAGTACATAAAAACGAGGTGCAAATTCAAAAGCATCAAGCTCCATTAATAACTCAAGAAAAGGCTAAACAACACATGGAAGCGCAATGAAAATCTCCACCACCATCCTCTTCCTCGGTCTTTTTGCACACTCCTTCCTTTTTGTTCGTCTTCCGTAAAAACTCCGTAAAGACTAATAGCAACAATTAACTGCCTTAATAGAGTTTTGGATTCTTGTAAAGTTTTCAGTGAGATCTGGAGTTGGCGCTTTGATGGTGCTCGGTATTTTTTGGCGCTTTGAGCTGAGTGATAATGGGAGGGGAGTTGTGGTCTAATGGTGAAATTAAGACTTGGCGGTGGCTGCTCGAAAGAGGGGCAAAGCTGATGCTGAGGAGAGGAGAGCCTTAGACAAACTCGGACAATGATAAGACAGACTGGTGCACGTGTTGCCTCATTGAAAATAGACACGTAGCTTGAAATTAATGTAGAAAAAAAAATAATGTTTTTTAGGTAGTATTTCGCCCTTACGATGGAAATAATTTGTGGATACAACGATATTCTTCCGTATTCCCGTGAAAAATAACTCCAAAATTATAGTATTAGTTGATCAGGATGATAAGTATGGTTGATGATGCTGATGATGATGGTGATGATGATGTCAGCCTTTCAAAACCTCAAAGCATCCCCTACCACGTGGCAGCGGTTGGTCTAGGTGTCCAACATTGAATGCAAACATGAGAAATTGAACGGAAACAAAAATAACAATAGATGCTCCCCCTTCGGCACGCCCAGCAGGACTTATAACCTCGAGGGCGGCGTCTCCCTCTCTCAGCCACCCTCCTCTTCTTTCACCATCCTCCGCCTCCCTCACCACCCTCACAACCAATCCTTAGTCTTCCTTGCCGCTCTCCGCCTCCCCTCACCCTTGTCAGCAGTTATTGCCCGAGAGGATTATTGCCTCAACGTACTGATCACGTCATGTCCCCTTTCACCCTCATCCCCCCGCCACATCACCACCACCACCACCGTCACCACCACCGCCATCTTAGCCTACCACCACACTGATAACGTTATTATTCCACATACCATCACAGCCTCTCACAGTTCTCTCACAGTTGATGCGTATAATGTGTTCATCACAGCTGACAAACCTTTCAGTCGTACACACTCCGTCATCCTTGCCCGTCTCCCTTCCCCGCGTGCACACCTTGGGTTTCTGAAGTGGGTGGTACACACTGGGGTGGATGAAAGATTCAAAGTGGCGGTGAGGAAAAACGGAGCGGCAGTAGGGTATCAAAGCCAAGTAATAAATGGTTTTACTTTCGTACTTACATAAAATGTTTTGTTGTATTTATAGATTATGAACTTGTATTAGAAAAGATGGAAGTGGGCAAGCTGAAAGTGTGGTAGAGAGTTCAAAGCTGGAGGGGTTTTTCTGCGAGTGATGATAGTAGTCATGATAGTAATAATAATGACAATAATGGTAATGATAGTAACAATGATAATGATAGTATTGATGATAGTGATAATAATGATGAGTAAATCTGCATAACCACTGTTCGGACGATATCGATATAAATATGAAGTACATTCTGTACTCAACACATCTGTGAAGGTTTCAGGCGGTGCTCGGCATTATAAGGTGAAAAACCTAAGGTTTGGGTAATAAAATATATAATGGTAATGATAATAGTAATAATGATATTAGTAATGATAATTATGATAGTAATAATAATGATAATGATAATATTGATAATGATGTTGATAATAGCAGTAATGATAATAGTAATGATAAGGATCCTAATATTTGTTAT
>JAXIVD010003208.1:10000-32500 GCA_036785275.1 Cancer borealis
GATTATGGAAAATGTCAGCTTAAAGTTTTTTCAGATATTCACCAGGAAGTACAGAGGAATTTAAAAGAATCAAAAACAGCCATGGCAGAGAAGCAACATAAAAGAGCTTCTCCTGTTAAATTGCAAGCAGGCGATACAGTAATGGTTCAAGTACCTGAAAGGTCTTCTAAACTTTCACCTAAATTTGTCGGACCGCGCCTGATTACTAAGCATATTAGTGGAAATAAGTTTGAGGTGTTAGATCCGTGGCTGCAAACGCTGGAAATTATACATAGCGATCGTCTAAAACGGACGAAGGCCAAAACTAACACAAGCATGGTAGAAACAGCTAATCTTACTAATGCTGTGTATCTTAATACTAATACCACATCTCAACCCACTAAATCTCATGGTTACAATCTACGTTCTCGCAAATAATTTCTTGCTGAATGCTATATAATGAAAGTAGTTTATTTCCATACTTTCTTTTGTTCCCTTCCATTCAAAGGTTGTTTATGATATTCACCGAATAGAGTCATTCCCATTTCAAGTCAACACCTCTTTTCCTCGCCGTTGATTTACCTGATTCTATTGTGCTGGTCAACGAGGGGCACACTCTCTACAGTACCGGTGAATACCAAATACTTCACCAGTGTAAATCTGAGCATATAGGATTTTATTTTTGCCCTGCGTCTCTCTTTGCTTTCTTACCTGTTAAAGAAGAAGGTGCGTGTGAAGTTGCTTTGATTCAACACGATGCTTCACAGAGCTTAAACCTATGCCCTTACACTCAAATGCTGCCAGAACCTTTTTCGTCATGAAAGTTTCATGGGCCATCATTACTTTTTCTTCATCAGTCTCACGATGGTGACAGTGATTTGCCCTTCAGGAAGGTTATATGGTCGACAGACTAGTCACTTTGCTATTCTTAATTTATGTACCTTGAATTCAGCAATAGTGTCGACTCATCCTGAGACACTTCATGAAGGTTTTTGTTTCTAAATTTTTATGCGTATTTACACTTTAGATTTTGCTAAAGGTGTAAATATTTCTTCTATTAAGTATGTGACAAATACCATTTCTGAATTTAAATTAAATAACTTCTCAGAATTTGAATCGGCAGTCCATGCTTCCCTACCGACCTACATGAGCCCTTATGTACACTTCCCTACGGCCATCTTACCGATAGTGCTGGTGATTGTTATAATGATTCCTCTATGTTGTCTAGTGAAACATGCTTTAACACTCTATTATATGTTACAAAGTAGAGTTTCAAATAAAGCTGCTAGCGACCACGAATTGACACCTCCACAAGGTTAGGTACATGACTCTAGATATATAGGAACGTCGCGAGGTCGCGTCGAGTAGGTGACCGAGCGATGTACCCCATGTTAGGCAGGTAGTATTACTTATATTTTTATTCCTATATATCTCATGTATTATGCAATTAATGTTATTATAATTGTTGAGGTATATATGTAGTAGGTTCTCGAATGTCATGTGTCGTGAGGAGGCCGAACGTTCGGGAAGCAGTCTCGTGGTGTCTGGCCGCCATCCGGTCAGAGAGATGCTGCAGACTCAGCAAGAAAGGAGGCCGATGTCAGCTTTTGACAGGCGTCGCTGCTGGCTGCTTTACTGCACCCAGCTTGCCCGGCTCGCAGACCTACCCGCGCAGCTACACCTACAAGTCACGAACCTCGGAGTGCTCTACTCTCACCGTACATCCGAGGTCCGGACTGACCGTTATTACTGACATTTCTGTGTTATTACGAGTGCCCTACAAACTGTCGCTGAAGTTATATATATTGCACAAACCTCACCTTATACCCAAGTGTGGAGATATAGTGCCACAGTGACTCTTGTGATATACTTTAATCTATGTGCATAACCCTGCTTGCTTAGAATACAAATACAAGCAGTGAGACATATTCTATGTACCAGTGTGCTGATCATCTTATACTGTAAATAAAACTGTATAAAGTACACGTATTTGGCTAAACCGCTCGGGCCACACTATCTCACATAACACTCGTTACCACACCGGGTAACACCACTCTATAAAAACAAAGGAGACATCCAGGACACTAGTAATTACAGGGGCATTACCTTACTTAGTTGCATGGAGAAGCTATTCACCTCCATACTTAATGAAAGACTTAATAAGTATTCAAACACCTTATCTCTTATTAATGAAACACAAGCAGGCTTCAGACATGGATATTCTACTCTTGATCATATATTTTCATTAAAATGTGTAATTGATTTAATTAACTGGAAGAAAAGAAAGCTATTTTGTTTATTTATTGATTATAAGAAAGCTTTTGATTTGGTGTGGCGTGAAGGTCTATGGTACACGCTTGTGAAGGAAAAGGTGCAAGGGAAAATTCTAAATGTGATTAGAAATATGTACAATAACATCAGGTCATGTGTCATGCTTAATCAAGAGACCTCAGACACCTTTGTTTGCAATGTAGGGATAAGACAGGGGGAAATTTTTTCCCCTTTGCTTTTTGCTTTTTATGTGAATGATATTGAAAGTAAATTAATTGTATATAATTGCAGTTATGTAAATTTTGGTGATGATTTCTTAAACTTGTATCTTAAACTATTTGTAATTATGTATGCAGATGATAGTTATTTTGTGTGACAGTGAGGATGAAATGAAGCAGGCACTGGTGGCTCTGATTTTATATTGTAATGAATGGAAATTGAAGCTTAACTGCAACAAAACGAAAGTAGTAGTGTTTAGTAGGGGAAGGCAAAATTTGTCTAACTATCAATTTGAGTTTGATGGTGAAAACATTGAAGTTGTGGCAGATTATAAGCATCTTGGGGTGTTATTTAATTATAATGGCAGGTTCCGTAAAGGTGAGCTGGAGCTTAAGGAGACAGCCACAAGAGCAATGTACTCATTGATAAGATAAGGGTAGGAAGTTTGACTTGCCAGTTGATATACAGCTTGAATTATTTACTGCCACGGTGTTACCTATATTGACTGATGCATCAGAAATTTGTGGTTACCATATTGCTAGGGAGTTAGAGTATATGTATTTGAAATTTTTAAAACAGGTATTAGGTGTTCATAAAAATACTAGTAATGATGTGGTGTATGGTGAACTTGGTGTATTTCCACTTGATATTTACATAAAGAGTAGAATGATAGGGTACTGGTCTAGGTTAATTTCAGGCAAAAATACAACATTGTGTTATGTAATGTACCAATGTTTATTGCAGTTGGATAGGTTAGGGTTATATACTTCTCCATGGTTAGCTTGTATAAAAAATATTTGTAAAGATTGTGGAATGTCTGGTTGTTGCAAGAAGTTCCTAATACAAAATGGGTGAAGAAAGCTGTGGAACAGAAATTGAAAGATCAGTGGCCTGTAACTTGGCATCATAATTTAGAAACAAAATAATTATGTAGCAACTAAAGAATGTATAAGACAGATTTTGGCATGGAACAGTATTTAAAAAGTTAACAAAGGATGATAGAATATTGATGGCTAAATTAAGAACCTGTAATAATAGACTTCCTGTAAATGTTGGTAGGTATCAAGGTGTCAGCAGAGAGGATAGGGTGTGTAATACATGTGGTGTTGGGGTTGTAGGAGATGAATTTCATGTTATTTTATAATGTACGGATGTGGAAATTGTTAGGTTACGTGAAATGTATATACCAAATTATTATACAAATAGGCCAACACAATTCAAATGTTTCATTTATGCAGAGTACAAGTTCAGGTGTGATGAGGATATTATCTTTATTTCTGAGGATGGTGCTACGCATGTTTAGATAAATAACATGCATAACAAGTCAATAGTTTTTCTAATTGATTAATTACTATTAGTAGAAGCATATATAATTAGGTATATATGTGTATGTATGTGTATATGTATATATATGTATATATGTATATATATGTATATATATGTATATATATATATATATGTATATATATATATATATATATATATATATATATATATATATATATATATATATATATATGTGTGTATATGTATATGTATGTGTATGTATATATGTATATATATATGTATATATATATATGTATATATATATATGTATATATATATATATATATATATATATATATATATATATATATATATATATATATATATATATATATGTATGTGTGTGTATGTATATATGTGCATGTGTATGCATGTATGTATGTATACAAGTTAAAAAATTTTATTTTTTGGTAATTGGTTTCTTAGCTAACAGTGTATGTCATTTGGAAGTAGTTACTTTTGTAATATTATATGCATTATACACATAATTTGTGGTCTTTGTATATTTTTACTGGGGAGCTGTACTCCATACTTTTATATAAATGTCTGAGCTTACTCAATTCAATTCAATTCAATTCAATTCAATTCAATTCAATTCAATTCAATTCAATTCAATTCAACACACACACACACACACACACACACACACACACACACACACACACACACACACACACACACACACACACACACACACACACACACACTATTATTACGGCCACGAACTTATTGGACCGTGTACCTGGGATTATCGAAGAAGTCCGTACCCATAACAAGAAGAAAAAAAAACACTACTTGAGTGCAGGTATTGTAGGTCCAGAACTTTTTCACGGTGGGAGAAAACAAAGGGAGCGAGTCTTACATGTACTTTACTTGAAATTAAATCCTACCCAAAACAATGCACACAAGACAGAAAAAACACACACACAGTAAATACACATAAATATGGATACATATAAACCTAATTGGGTCCTGAGACGTGATGGGGAAAACAGGGACAGTATGGTTACTCAGCCTTATGTGGTAATGGTGATCCCGTTGTAATAATCCAAGAGGTTGTTGTTCACTGGTGAGAGGACAAGTTCCTACTCCCTTCCTCCGGTCCGCCAGGCTTATTTATAAGCTCGGAAGTGAAGCCCGGCTTCCTTGACTAGTCGAAACATATCCTGGTCAGGGACTCGAGCCTTGTTGTTGGGTGAAGCCGTGCCGGTGGGTTCGGGCTCAGACTCGAACTTGGTGGTGGTGGTAATTGAGGTAGGGGTTGTTACGGCTTGTTGTATTGGGCCGTAACAATTCCCCCTCGTAAGACCTCCGCAGTGGGATCACGAAGGAGATCTTGAGAGAGTGTCTGCCAGCAAGTTGTCGACCCCCTTTATGTGTTGTATCTGGAGGTTGAAGGGTTGAGTGAGGAGGGCCCAGCGCAGTATGCGTTGGTTTTTATTCTTCATGGCGTGGAGGAAGGCAAGAGGGTTGTGGTCTATTTACACTTTGATGGTTTGAGGGCTGGGATGGAGGTAGCACTCGAACCGCTGGAGAGCCAGGACCAGCGCTAGTGCTTCCTTCTCGATGGTGAAATAGTTGAGCTGGTGTGTTTTGAGCTTGGCGGAGTGGTAAGCGACAGGATGGAGGATGTCGCTTAGAGGGTCTGTTTGGAGTAGGACAGCCCCAATACCCACTCCGCTGGCGTCAATTTGTAGTTGGAAAGGGCGTGAGTGGTCCGGTGTCCAAACCATTGGCTCGGAAGCCAGGACGCCTTAAGATGTCCAAAAGCTTGGTCACATGCCTGGGTCCAGTGGAAGGGGACGGAAGCGCTGGTGAGATCCGTCAAAGGAGCGGCTAGGGTGGAGAAGTTCCTGCAGAAACGCCGGTAGAAACCGGCCATTCCCAGGAACCTCATAAGGGCCTTCCTGGTGGCAGGGATAGGGAAGCTCAAGATGGCCTCCACGTTGGCCTTCTTGGGACGAACGGTACCGTTCCCCACCACATGTCCCAGATAGACCACCGAAGATTTCCCGAAGGTGGACTTGGCTAGGTTGATGGTAAGCCCAGCCTCCAGTAACCGGTCCATCAGATGTCGTAGACGCACCAGGTGTTCCTCCCAACTCTCTGACGTCACCACCAAGTCGGCCAGGTATGCGTATGTCCCCTCCAGATCTTGAATTATGTAATTAATGGCTCTCTGGAAGGTGGCAGGCGCATTAGAGAGACAGAAGGGCATCACACTGTATTGATATAGACCAAAAGGGGTGATGAAGGCCGAGATGTCTTTAGCGTCTTCAGAGAGAGGTATTTGATAATAACCTTTTAGTAGATCTATTGTGGTGCCAAATGGGGATTTCCCTACACTATCTAACAAGTCTTCAATTAGAGGTAGAGGATAGGAGTCAGGAACTGTCACCTTATTTAGCTTACGATAGTCTGTGCAAAACCGGCTACTACCGTCCGGTTTGGGTGTTAACAAGCAGGATGAAGCCCAAGGTGATATATTAGGTTCAGCTAGGTTATAATGGAATAGAAAATCAACTTATTTTTTTATTATTTCTTTCTTTAAGGGTGAGATACGGTAGGCAGGTTGTCTAATTGGTTTAATTTCACTTGAAATTAATTTTATTTCGTGTTGGATAACTTTGCAAAGCCCAGGAAGGTCAGTTGTTACTTGTGGATAGTCATTTAATAACTCTTTTAAGTCTTTTCTTTGGGGGAATGTAATACAGGATAAATACTCATCAAGGGTTGACAATATTTGGCTGTTGGATGGTTTTCCTTGTGGTGAAAAGATGTCAAATTCCATATCAGACTCTTCCTCGGGTGGCACAGCTACTGACTCCTCTCCTATTTGACATACATGGGTTACAGATACAATAGCAGTGGTGTCCTCCTCTGGTTTTCTGGAGATATAGGATTTCATTAAGTTAATGTGGACTAACTGAGAGTCCCTACGGCGATCAGGAGTGTGAACTATATAATTGAGAGGGGTCAATTTCTTAGCAACTATGTAGGGTCCAGAAAATTTACTTTGTAAAGAATTGCCAGGAGTGGGAAGAAAAAGTAAAACTTTATCACCAGAATTGAAAGTTCTCATGGTAGCTTTAAGTTGAAACTGTTGTTGCATTTTATTTTGAGATTTGAGAAAATTAGACTTAGCCAAGGATCTTACTCCATTTATTTTATTTCTGAGATTATGGATGTAGTCAGATACACTGGGGCTTGAAGTATTATTTTGGTTAAACCATTGGTCCTTGAGAAGTTTAAGAGGCCCTCTGATCTGCCTACCATACAGAAGTTCAAAGGGAGAGAAACCTAAAGAGTCCTGGATTTTCTCTCACTGCAAACAATAGAAAATCAACTTTTTCGTCCCACTCTTCTCGGTGGTGTTCTAGGCAATATTTCTTTAACATGGTCTTAAAAGTTTGATGGAATCTCTCCAGACAACCTTGGGATTGTGGGTGGTAAGCCGATGATGTTACATGAGCAATGTTTAGTTCATTCACTACCTGTTGGAAAAGATGGCTGGTAAAATTGCTTCCTCTATCAGACTGAATGATTTTGGGAATGCCTACTGATGTGAATAGATGGAGAAGGCATTTCACAATACTTTTGGAAGTAATGTTCTTTAGTGGAAATGCTTCTGGGTAACGAGTGGTAGTGTCCATGATGGTTAACAAATATTGATTACCTTTTTTAGTTTTAGGCAAGGGACCAACACAGTCAATTACAATTTTTTCAAAATGCTCCGTGACTACTGGAATGGGCTTGAGTGGAGCTGGAGCAATACATTTATTAGGTTTCCCTACCAGCTGACACACATGACATGATTTTACAAATTTTGGCACATCCTTTTTAATTCCTAGCCAGAAAAAATGTTGGAGAATTTTTTTATAAGTTTTATGGATACCTAGGTGACCTGACAATCCATCATGGGCTAGTTCTATTATGGCTGGTCTTACAGATGAAGGAATGACAACTTGATGAGTTTCTGACCATGTGTCCATCGGTACTAACTCAGGAGGCCTGTACGCTCTCATGATCACTCCTGCCTGATAGTAAAAACAAGGCAGTTTAGTGAGATCTTTTCCATCAGTTGCTGCATGTCTTATCTTACTTAGAGTAGGGTCTTGTTCCTGGGCCTGAATTAAATTGTCCTTTGAAATTATATTGTTATACAGTTTTTCTGAAGGAATCACTGTAGCTGGAGGAACAGGAGCATTCTTCTGAGATCTAGTGACAGCACAAGAGGGGAACAAGTGGGGTGTTGTTATGTCTAAGGCCTTAGTGGGATTCTCCTTTAGGGGGAACTCAACAACTGTTACATTAGGCACCACTAAGCTCCCAGCTAGATCATTACCCAACAACATCTGAACCCCTGGCACTGGTAATTTATCAGATTTAATGGCTACTTGAACTTCCCCGGTGATAAGGGGACACTGAAGGTTAACTTTAGCCAAAGGATATGAAGGATGGGAGGAGAGATCTGAGAGGATGACTTTATCACCAGTATAAGCACTAGTTATGTTAGGAAGGACATCTTTAGTCATGATGGTCTGATCAGCACCTGTATCACGTAATATGTGAATAGGGAAAGTCTTGTTTTCACTACCAATCAGGGAGACTTTTCCTGTGAATATGTATGGCTGGAAAAGTTTCCGGGGAGAATTAGTAATATTAACCGTGGCTACTGGTTTGCTGGGTCCATAGTTTGATTTAGGGGGCATGAATGGATTTTGGCTTTGAGAGCCTTTACAATTAGGATGTTTACAGTTTTGAATTGTGTGACCAGGTTTCTTACAATATATACAGAACATGGAATAAGTGGTATTTGGTGTAAATCTGGTCGGCTTACCACCCACGCCTCCAAAACCTTCCCCAGAGGAGAACCTAACATTATGCTGTGAACCACGACCTCTACTACCCAGGGATCCCATTAACAAGGCATACGCATCGGCCACTTTGGCGACTTGCATGAGTTCACACTCTCCCCGCTCCTCAACATGTCTCAGGACGTTAAAAGGTAGTTTGTTCTTCCATTCTTCCATTACAATCAAGTTTATTAGTTCAGAAAAAGTGGTAGTTTTAGTTGCATCTAGCCATTTCTTAAATTGCCTTAATTTTTCACTAGCAAATTCTACATAGGTGTGGAAATCTGGCTTAATGTATTTCCTAGATTGTTGTCTGTACCCATCAGGTGTTATAGAGTAGGCATCCAAAATACTAAGTTTCAATTGTGCATAGTCATCTTGCTCACAAAGACTATTGTACACCCTGTATGCCTTACCTATGAGCCTAGGGACAAGGAGGGATATCCACTGATCTTCCGGCCATTCATTACGTTTAGCAACGCTTTCAAATGCTTTAAATGACGCGTCAACATCTGATTAATCAAAAGTAGGGACTAGCGGGGCAGCAGTAGCAGGATTGAAAGTTGACAATTTCTTCTTTAAATCTATCTCTTCCTGTCTGAACTTTGAATCATTCTGTAAAGTTAACTCCTTAATCTCTAACTCCTTCTCCTGCATTTTAAACTGAAATTCTAATTTTAGTTTTTCTAATTCCAACTGGCCAGGAGCACTCCTGTAATCTCTCTCTTCCCTTAGATTCTGTGCCTGTAGCTGCATCTCCTGCATTTTTCTCTCTTCCCTTTGATTCTGTACCTGCATCTCTTGCATTTTTAATTGATATTCTAGCTTTAACTTTTCCATTTCTAACTGGCTATTTACACTCCTGTCGTGTTCTATAGGGGAAATGGGAGCTTCGGTTACCCTAGCAGCTGACATGGGGGTTAATACTTCTATAGCTTCTTGCTCCAAGATGTTATTATCCACTAAGTGTTCGATCACCACATTTTTTAGTACCTCCTTAGTCATTTGCGAGGTAATCGGCACTTCAAAGTGCTTAGCAATGGCTTTCCACTCATCTTTCTTTATATTTTGAGCTGTAAGTTGGTCTAGAGAAGGGGAGTCACAAAAATCATTTACATCGAATGGGGCGGAAGCCATGCTGAATAAATATTAAAACAAGAATTGAAAAACAATGAAAAAAAACTTGAAGATTAAAGAGGTAAGTGAATAACTAAATTATACTTAAGTAAACGCTTACGAGTACTTCCACTGAATGAGGGAGGTAAACTAGAGACTTACGGCATTAGAACAAGATCCGGATTACTCTAATTTACGAGACTTGAATAAGAGTGAATAGTACTGAAACTTGAGACTTGAATAAGAAGCGGATGAGTATAAGAGATTAGTTAATTAGCCATCATTGACTAATGAGAAAAGATCCGCGAGGTGAGGGAATATGAGGGTACAAAGGACCTAGAGATATTCCGACACTTGGATAACACCTACTACACACCTGCCTATGTGCAAAAAATGGGTAGTGTTATCGGTGAACACAACCTTTACCACTCTTTTCTGTACTAATGAAAGTGTAATACCATTATGTTATCAGCAAAAGCACTTTTAACCACACGGGGAGCAAATGTATAGAACACAAGGTAACTTTAAATTACACCACGTATAGTCACAGAAAAAAAAGATCACATCACAGTACACAGGGAAAAAATTTGAGTTATTGAATTGTTTGTTCTGGAACGAGAGTTAGAAAGGGTCCCGTCAGCCACTAGTTATAAGCACAAATACAAAAAAGGTCACAGAAAAAATAATTTTCAGTTGAAAAATATTTTTCGGAGACCGGGAAAATAAACTAATAAGGAGGTAATGAGCAGTTAAAGGGATTAGGCTTTAGGGAGTCCTGTCACGGTCGCCATTTATTATGGCCACGAACTTATTGGACCGTGTACCTGGGATTATCGAAGAGGTCCGTACCCATAACAAGAAAAAAAAAAAAAAAACTTAAGTGCAGGTATTGTAGGTCCAGAACTTTTTCACGGTGGGGGAAAACAAAGGGAGCGAGTCTTACATGTACTTTACTTGAAATTAAATCCTACCCAAAACAATGCACACAAGACAGAAAAAACACACACACAGTAAATACACATAAATATGGATAAATATAAACCTAATTGGGTCCTGAGACGTGATGGGGAAAACAGGAACAGTATGGTTACTCAGCCTTATGTGGTAATGGTGATCCCGTTGTAATAATCCAAGAGGTTGTTGTTCACTGGTGAGAGGACAAGTTCCTACTCCCTTCCTCCGGTCCGCCAGGCTTATTTATAAGCTCGGAAGTGAAGCCCGGCTTCCTTGACGAGTCGAAACATATCCTGGTCGGGGACTCGAGCCTTGTTGTTGGGTGAAGCCGTGCCGGTGGGTTCGGGCTCAGACTCGAACTTGGTGGTGGTGGTAATTGAGGTAGGGGTTGTTACGGCTTGTTGTATTGGGCCGTAACACTATGTAGTCATCCAGACCAGTAGGTGACCTCATTAGGCATAAAAAGGTAAATAGCAAGCATTTACTGCATAAATAATATAAACAACAATTTCAATTATTAACAGTTGACGTTGAATGAAGCAAATTTTAGTTTGTCATCATTTATGCAGAAAGGTAAAGAGGGAGGAAGCATTACTGTTGATGCATTTTTAACTCTGCTGCATTTTTCACGAGGCAGCCTACAGTGTCCTGCCGAAGGTTCATCCCCGCCTCGTCGCCTCACTAACGAGGTCATGAGTAGAATCAACAGACAAGCTGCTCATGACACACTCTTCTACATAAGCGATGTTTTCATGTCCTTCATTAATCATGGTGGTTTTTCCTCATCTCGACGTAAAAGACCGAGACAGACGTGCCCTTGTAGCGTCTTGGTTTAGTGTCGCTTCCTTTCAACCCGCCACCTGAGGCTCAAGCAATTTCAGCGACAGATCGGAGTCAGAGAGTGGAGGCTGCCGCACCGCCCTCACTGAGCCTCGGGCAGGGACGGGGACCACACGGACCCTCTTCTTGCATTATTTACGCTGCACAAGACAAGCCGAGGGTTGGAAAAATAATGGTTTTAAGATACGATATATTGTGTGTTTCGAGAATCCTCAAAATACTGCTCTACAAATAGGCTGAGCCGAAAAATGACAAAATACCAAGTTGGTTATCATTATCATCATTATTATTAGCATTGTCGTTATCATTTAGCAAACATCAATGCAACGTACCACACCACAGCTCCCTAACATTCGTCATGTAGGGTATATCTTGCAGTGTGATGTGTCAGCGGCAAGCCAAGGCAATGACAACCACTGACGGCAAGGCTAGTGAGGACACAGGCCACATCTGCTGCTTCATGGATCCTTATATACCAATAAACAAACACCATCACGTCAGTCATCGCCTCAAATCTTGACAGCTTCCATCCAAACTCACAATAACTGACATGTAATCAGTTTATCCTCAGCACTGTCCATAAATATGACATAGGTGTAAGCAAATTCTCCTTACAATGTTGAAGCTCGTCACCACTCATCCAACCCACATTACCAACACACTCGACAACACAGCACGTCACCCTCCATCCCAAGGCACAATATTACAAGTCAGAATGCTACAATGTGGACAGGAATGAACTGGAACCCAACGCTTACCGTAATTCTTGGTGAAAAGGAGAAAAAGAAGACTAGAAATGAGTATTAAAAGTAAAAGACACCACCTATATTCTCTCTGAAGGCCACGGCGGACCATTACCAGGTAAAAATTCCCAGCCATTGCATCCATCGTAAGACTTGAGCTAACGACCTTCAGAGCGGGAGACTCCTGCCATTAAGACTCTAGAGACTGAAAGTTTAATAAAGGCAATGGAGCTGTGATGAAAAAGATAATGATAGTAATGATAGTAATAATTATAGAGGTAATAAGGATAATGATGTTAACAATAGAAATAACAATAATAATATTAATAATAATAACAATAATAACATTACTACTACTACTACTACTAATAATAATAATAATAATAATGCTACTACTACTACTACTACTAATAATAATAATAATAATAATAATAATGATAATTATAATAGTAATAATAATAATTATTATTATTATAGTAATAATGATAGTAATAATAATAATAACAACAGATAATAATAATAATAATAATAGTAATAATAATAATAATAATAATAATAATAATAATAATAATAATAATGATAATGATAATAATAATAATAATAATAATAATAATAATAATAATAATTATAATAATAATAATAATAATAATAATAATAATAATAATAATAGTAATAATAATAATAATAATAATAATAACAATAATATTAACAATAGTAATATAAAAAATGATGGTAATAATAAAAATAATAATAATGATCATAATAATAATCTATCTATCTATCTATATGCTAGGCTGTTATAGGGATAACAGCCTAGCATATAAAAAGCATATATAAAGGGTAGTCAAGACAAGGCACGCGAGGGATCAAAGAAACATTACTCTCTAGTCTATCTATCTATCTTATATTTCAAATTATCTCTCACCCTTATTTGTGACATTATTATTACTATTATTATTATTATTATTATTATTATTATTATTATTATTATTATTATTTCATTATTATTATTACTATTATTATTATTATTATTATTATTATTATTATTATTAATATTAATATTATTATTATTTCATTATTATTATTATTACTATTATTATTATCATTATTATTACTATTATTATCATTATTATCATTATAATTATTATTATTTTTGTTGTTGATATTATCATTCATATCATTATTATTATCATTACATAATAATACTAATGATAATATTGATAATAATTATAATAATAATGATAATAATAACAATAATAATAATAATAATAATAATAATAATAATAATAATAATAATAATGATAATAATAATAATAATATCAATAATAATAATTACAATAATAATGATAACAGTGAAAATAATATTGATAATAATATTGATAATTATAAAAACGATAATAATGATAATATAATTATCACTATCATGAGTATAATAATTGTCTTTAGCATAATTATCATCAACAGAAATAGAAGTTGCACTCATAGTACCAAAAACAAAAACAGCATCAACAACAGCAATAACAGCAGAAATGGCAGCAGTAGCAACAGTAAAAGATATAATAAATATAAAATTAGGAGCAACAGCAACAATCACAACAACAAATTAGAATGCAAAGCAAAGCAGAGCAGAAACAAGCAGCAGCAGCAGCAGCAACAGCAGCAGAAGCAGCAGCAGCAGCAGCAGCCTTCTTCTGACCGTGTTTCGTTTATTTCATAATTCAGATTACTTACACATTTGTGATACAATATTTTAATGGAAAAAACATCGATTATTTTTTATTATAATGCAAATTTGAAGAAAAAAAATACTGGAAAAAAAAGATAAGGATGATGATAGAGATGATTATGATAATGATAATGATAATGATGATGATAATGATTAAAATGATGATGCAAAAGATGCTCATTATCATAATGTGAGAGTGTTGCGTGTGTTCCCGGGCCTGAGTGAGGTGTTCGTGACACCCTCAGTGCTCACACACACACCTGCTTCTGGAATCCTTGGGTATTAATGAAGCTGTCATGTGTCTGGTGTGAACAACACACGTGTGCGTTTATATATGAACGCAGGTATAAAACAAAAAACTACAAAACACACATACACACATTTTTATTTAACACTGAAACTTCTAATGTAAACAACCTGCAAGACGTGACTGAGAGATTAACAAATTATAAAAGTAACAAAACCAGCCACAACCGCACAGAACATAACAAACTTGACAACAAAGCACGAAGCAACACTAACACTAACACACCCACAACACACCACGAAGCAACACTAACACATCAAAAACACACCACGAAGCAACATTAACACACCCACAACACACCACGAAGCAACACTAACACACTCACAACACACCACGAAGCAACACTAACACACTCACAACACACCACGAAGCAATACTAACACTAACACACCCCCAACACACCATGACGCAACACTAACACTAACACACCCTCAACACAACAATAAGCAACACTAACACACCCACAACCCACCACGAAGCAACACTAACATTAACACACCCTTAACACACTACGAAGCAACACTAACACCAACACACCCACAACACACCACGAAGCAACACTAACACCAACATACCCACAACACACCACGAAGCAACACTAACACCAACTTACCCACAACACACCACGAAGCAACACTAACACCAACACACCCAAAACACTAACACACCTATAACACACCACGAAGCAACACTAACACCAACACACCCATAACACTAACACTATCACAACACACCACGAAGCAACACTAACACCAACACACCCACAAAATACTACGAAGCAACATTAACAATAACACGCCCACAACACACCACGAAGCAACACTAAAACTAACAGCCTCAACACACCACGAAGCAACACTAACACCAACACACCCACAACACACCACGAAGCAACACTAACACCAACACACCCACAAAACACTACGAAGCAACATTAACAATAACACACCCACAACACGCCACGAAGCAACACTAACACCATCACACCACGAAGAAACACTAACACACCCACAACACACCACGAAGCAACAATAACATTAACACACCTTCAACACACCACGAAGCAACACTAACACCAACATACCCGCGATACACCACGAAGCAACACTAACACCAACACACCCTCAACACACCACGAAGCAAATCTAACACCAACACACCCTCAATACACCACGAATCAACACTAACACCAACACATCCACAACACACCACGAAGCAACACTAACACTAACACACCCACAACACAACACGAAGCAACATTAACACCAACACACCCTCAATACACCACGAAGCAACACTAACACCAACACACCCACAACACACCACGAAGCAACACTAACACCAACACACCCTCAACACACCACGAAGCAACACTAACACCAACACACCCACAACACACCACGAAGCAACACTAACACCAACACATCCTCAACACAGCACGAAGCAACACTACCACAAACAAACTCACAACACACCACGAAGCAAAACTAACACCAACACACACTCAACACACCACGAAGCAACAGTAACACAAACACACTCACAACACACCACGAAGCAACACTAACACCAACACACCCACAACACACCATGAAGCAACACTAACACCAACACACCCACAACACACCACGAGAGTAACACTAACACCAACATACCCACAACACTCAACGAAGCAACACTAACATACCCTCAACACACCACGAAGCAACAATAACACCAACACACCCACAACACACCACGAAGAAACACTAACAAACTCACAACACAACACGAAGCAACATTAACAACAACACACCCACAACACACCACGAAGCAACACTAACACACCCTCAACACACTACGAAGCAACACTAACACCATTACACCCACAATACACCACGAAGCAACACTAACACGCCCTCAACACACCACGAAGCAACACTAACACACCCACAACACACCACGAAGCAACACTAACACCAACACACCCACAACACATTAAGAAGCCACACTAACACACTCACAACACACCACGAACCAACACTAACTCTAACAAACCCTCAACACACCACGAAACAACACTAACACTAACAGACTCACAACACACCACGAAGCAACACTAACACAAACACACTCACAACACACCACAAGCAACACTAACACCAACACACCCACAACACACCACGAAGCAACACTAACACCAACACACCCTCAACATACCACGAAGCAACACTAACATCAACATACCCTCAACACACCACGAAGCAACATTAACACCAACACACCCTCAACACACCACGAAGCAACACTAACACAAACACACTCAGAACACACCACGAAGCAACACTAACACCAACACACCCACAACACACAACGAAGCAACACTAACACCAATACACTCACAACACACCACGAAGCAACACTAACACCAACACACCCACAACACTCAACGAAGCAACACTAACACACCCTCAACACACCACGAAGCAACACTAACACCAACACACCCACAACACACCACGAAGAAACACTAACATACTCACAACACAACACAAAGCAGTACTAACACCAACACAACCACAACACACCACGAAGCAACACTAACACACCCTCAACACACCACGAAGCAACATTTAAACTAACACACCCACAACACACCACGAAGCAACACTAACTCACCCTTAACCCACCACGAAGCAACACTAACACACCCACAACACACCACGAAGCAACACTAACACCAACACACCCACAACACACTAAGAAGCAAAACTAACACACTCACAACACACCACGAAGCAACACTAACACTAACACACCCTCAAGACACCACGAAGCAACACTAACACCAACACACCCACAACACACCATGAAGCAACACTAACAAACTCACAACTAACCACGAAGCAACACTAACACTAACACACCCTCAACACACCACGAAGCAGCACTAACACTAACACACCCTTAACACACCACGAAGCAACACTAACACACTCACAAATCACCACGAAGCAACAGTAACACACTCACAACACACCACGAAGCAACATAAACAACAACACACCCACAACACACCACGAAGCAACACTAACACTAACACACCCACAACACACCATAAAGCAACACTAACACTAACACACCCACAACACACCACGAAGCAACACTAACACCAACAGACCCACAACACACCACTAAGAAACACTAACACCAACACACCCTTAACACACCACGAAGCAACACTAACACAAACACACCCACAACACACCACGAAGAAACACTAACACACGCACAACACACCATAAAGCAACACTAACACCAACACACCCACAACACACCACGAAGCATCACTAACACTAACACACCCACAACACACCACGAAGCAACACTAACAATAACACACCCATAACACACCACGAAGCAACACTAAACACCAACACACCCACAACACACCACGAAGCAACACTAACACTAACACACCCACAAAACACCACAAAGCAATACTAACACCAACACACCCACAGCACATCACGAAGCAACACTAACACTAACACACTAACAACACACCACGAAGCAACTCTAACACCAACACACCCACAACACACCACGAAGCAGCACTAACACCAACACACCCTCAACACACCACGAAGCAACACTAACACCAACACACCCTCAACACACCACGAAGCAACACTAACACAAACACACCCTCAACACACCACGAAGCAACACTAACACAAACACACTCACAACACACCACGAAGCAACACTAACACCAACACACCCACAACACACCCCGAAGCAACACTAACACCAACACACTCACAACACACCACGAAGCAACACTAATACCAACACACCCACAACACTCAACGAAGCAACACTAACACACCCTCAACACACCACGAAGCAACACTAACACCAACACACCCACAATACACCACGAAGAAACACTAACACACTCACAACACAACATAAAGCAATACTAACACCAACACAACCACAACACACCACGAAGCAACACTAACACACCCTCAACACACCACGAAGCAACACTACCACACCCACAACACACCACGAAGCAATACTAACACACCCACAACACTCCACGAAGCACCACTAACACACCCACAACACACCACGAAGAAACACTAACACACCCACAACAAACCACGAAGCAACACTAACACCAACACACCCACAACACACTAAGAAGCAAAACTAACACACTCACAACACACCACGAAGCAACACTAACACTAATACACCCTCAACACACCACGAAGCAACACTAACACCAACACACCGACAACACACCACGAAGTAACACTAACACCAACACACCCACAACACACCACGAAGCAACACTAACACCAACACACTCACAACACACCACGAAGCAACACTAACACCAACACACCCTCAACACACCACGAAGCAACACTAACACCAACACACCCCCAACACACCACGAAGCAACACTGACACCAACAAACCCTCAACACACCACGAAGCAACACTAACACCAACACACCCACAACACACCAAGAAGCAACACTAACACCAACACACCCTCAACACTCAACGAAGCAACACTAACACACCCACAACACAATACGAAGCAACACTAACACCAACACACCCACAACACACCACGACGCAACACTAACACACCCTCAACACACCATGAAGCAACACTAACACACCCTCAACACACCACGAAGCAACACTAACACACCCACAACACACTAAGAAGCAACACTAACACACTCACAACACACCACGAAGCTACACTAACACTAACACACCTTCAACACACCACGAAGTAACACTAACACACCCACAACACACCATGAAGCAACACTAACAAATTCACAACTAACCACGAAGCAACACTAACACTAACACACCCTCAACACACCACGAAGCAACACTAACACTAACACACCCTCAACACACCACGAAGCAACACTAACACACTCACAAAACACCAAGAAAAAACAGTAACACACACACAACACACCACGAAGCATTAATAACAACAACACACCCACAACACACTACGAAGCAACACTAACACAAACACACCCACAACACACCACGAAGAAACACTAACAGACCCACAACACACCATAAAGCAACACTAACACTAACACACCCACAACACACCACGAAGCAACACTAACACCAACAGACCCATAACACACCACGAAGAAACACTAATACCAACACACCCTCAACACACCACGAAGCAACACTAGCACAAACACACCCACAACACACCACGAAGTAACACTAACACACCCATAACACACCATAAAGCAACACTAACACAAACACACCCACAATACACCACGAAGCATCACTAACACTAACACGCCCACAACACACCACGAAGCAACACTAACAATAACACACCCATAACACACCACGAAGCAACACTAACACCAACACACCCACAACACACCACGAACCAACACTAACACTAACACACCCACAAAACACCACAAAACAATACTAACACCAACACACCCACAGCACCCCACGAAGCAACACTAACACCAACACACCCACAACACTCAACGAAGCAACATTAACACACCTCAACACACCACGAAGCAACACTAACACCAACACACCCACAACACACCACGAAGAAACACTAACACACTCACAACACAACATAAAGCAATACTAACACCAACACAACCACAACACACCACGAAGCAACACTAACACACCCTCAACACACCACGAAGCAACACTAACACACCCACAACACACCAGGAAGCAACACTAACACACCCACAACACACCACGAAGCAACACTAACACATCCACAACACACCACGAAGAAACACTAACATACCCACAACACACCACGAAGCAACACTAACACCAACACACCAACAACACACTAAGAAGCAAAACTAACACACTCACAACACACCACGAAGCAACACTAACACATCCACAATACACCACGAAGCAACACTAACACACTCACAACTAACCACGAAGCAACACTAACACTAACACACCCTCAACACACCACGAAGTAACACTAACACACCCACAACACACCACGAAGCAACACTAACACTAACACACCCTCAACACACCACGAAGCAACACTAACACACTCACAAAACACCACGAAGCAACACTAACACACTCACAACACACCACGAAGCAACACTAACAACAACACACCCACAACACACCCCGAAGCAACACTAACACCAACACACCCATAACACTAACACACCCACAACACACCACGAAGCAACACTAACACTAACACACTTTCTACACACCACGAAGCAACACTAACGCTAACACACCCTCAACACACCACGAAGAAACAATAACACACTCACTACACACCACGAAGCAACACTAACACTAATACACCCACAACACACCACGAAGCAACAGTAACACTAACACTAACACACCCACAACACACCACGAAGCAACACTAACACACCCACAACACACCACAAAGCAAAACTAACACACCCACAACACACCACGAAGCAACACTAACACCAACACACTCACAACACACCATGAAGCAACACTAACACTAACACACTCACAACACACCACGAAGCAACACTAAGACCAACACACTCACAACACACCACGAAGCAACACTAACACTAATAGTCCCTCAACACACTACGAAGCAACACTAACATCAACACACCCACAACACACCACGAAGCAACACTAAGACCAACACACCCACAACACACCACGAAGCAACACTAACACCAACACACCCACAACACACCACGAAACAACACTAACACCAACACACCCACAACACACCACGAAGCAACACTAACAACAACACACCCACAACACACCACGATGCAATACTAACACCAACACACTCACAACACACCACGAAGTAACACTAACACCAACACACCCACAATACACCACGAAACAACACTAACAACAACACACCCACAACACACCACGAAGCAACACTAACAACAACACACCCACAACACACCATGAAGCAACACTAACACTAACACACTCACAACACACCACGAAGCAACACTAACACAAACACACTTACAACACACCACGAAGCAACACTAACACCAACACACCCACAACACACCACGAAGCAACACTAACACACCCTCAACACACCACGAAGCAACTCTGACACCAACACACCCTCAACACACCACGAAGCAACACTAACACCAACACACCCTCAACACACCACGAAGCAACACTAACACAATCACACTTACAACACACCACGAAGCAACACTAACACCAACACACCCTCAACACACCACGAAGAAACACTAACACAAACACACGCACAACACACCACGAAGCAACACTAACACCAACACACCCACAACACACCACGAAGCAACACTAACACCAACACACCCTCAACACACCACGAAGCAACACTAACTCCAACACACCCTCAACACACCACGAAGCAACACTAACACATTCACACTCACAACACACCACGAAGCAACACTAACACCAACACACCCTCAACACACCACGAAGAAACACTAACACAAACACACTCACAACACACCACGAAGCAACACTAACATCAACACACCCACAACACAACACGAAGCAACACTAACACCAACACACCCTCAACACACCACGAAGCAACACTAACACAAACACACTCACAACACACCACGAAGCAACACTAACACCAACACACCCTCAACACACCACGAAGCAACACTAACACCAACACACCCTCAACACACCACGAAGCAACACTAACACCAACACACCCTCAACACACCACGAAGCAACACTAACACAATCACACTCACAACACACCACAAAGCAACACTAACACCAACACACCCACAATACACCACGAAGCAACACTAACACCAACACACCCTCAACACACCACGAAGCAACACTAACACAATCACACTCACAACACACCACGAAGCAACACTAACACCAGCACACCCTCAACACACCACGAAGAAACACTAACACAAACACACTCACAACACACCACGAAGCAACACTAACACTAACACACCCACAACACACCACGAAGCAACACTAACACCAACACACCCACAATACTCAACGAAGCAACACTAACACACCCACAACACAACACGCAGCAACACTAACACCAACACACCC
>JAXIVD010003208.1:37500-42500 GCA_036785275.1 Cancer borealis
TTTGAGGCACAGTGTGTATATGTGTGTATGTGTGTATGTGTGCGTCAAGGGCTAATACAACATCAGCCTACTTGCAGGCTGGCACATGGTGGCTCTCCTGCGGCCCTCGGTTCATCCCTGATGATGTCCACATACAGGTGACCCAAACACCTTGTACTCCTAAACACAAACACGAACACTCGCTCAAGTGAACGATTCGTGATGAAGAATAAAGAACACTTAAAACAAGCTAAAAGGTTGCAACCATTGCAGCGGAAGGAAATCTTGGTGCAGGCGAGGCGAGGCACATTGGTCTCCGTCAGGCGCCACATCTTCAGGGAGGCTTCTTGGCAAGGCAAATTACGTATGGTGTTTTTTCTTCTTTTCTCTCGAGGAAAACTTTTAATAGAGGTTATAAGAAAAATTATATTTCACTCCCAGCATACTGAGTTGAAAAAAAACGTAATTGTTGGTGTTCCATTGTGAGGCAGGTTCAGACAGTGATGGTGAGGCCGGTTAAGACTGTGATGGTGAGGCAGGTTCAGACTCTGATGGTGAGGCAAGTTCAGACTGTGATGGTGAGGCAGGTTCAGATTGTGATGATGAGGCAGGTTCAGACTGTGATGGTGAGGCAGGTTCAGACTGTGATGGTGAAGCAGGTTCAGACTACGATGGTGAGGGAGGTTCAGACTGTGATGGGAAGGCAGGTTCAGACTGTGATGGTGAGGGAGGTTCAGACTGTGATGGGAAGGCAGGTTCAGACTGTGATGGTGAGGCAGGTTCAGACTGTGATGGGAAGGCAGGTTCAGACTGTGATGGTGAGGGAGGTTCAGACTGTGATGGGAAGGCAGGTTCAGACTGTGATGGTGAGGGAGGTTCAGACTGTGATGGGAAGGCAGGTTCAGACTGTGATGGTGAGGGAGGTTCAGACTGTCATAGTGAGGTTGGTTCAGACCAACATGATGAGGCAGATTCTAGCAGCGATGGTGAGGTAGGTCCAGGCCATCATATTGAGGCAGGGTCAGGTCGTGATGGTGAGGCAGGTTCAGGCCGTCATGTTGAGACAGGTTCAGGCCGTAATGGTGAGGCAGGTTTAGGCCGTGATGTGAGGCAGGTTCAGGCCGTGATGGTGAGGCAGGTTCAGGCCGTGATGGTGAGGCAGGTACAGGCCGTGATGGTGAGGCAGGTTCAGCCCGTGATGGTGAGGCAGGTTCAGGCCGTGATGGTGAAACAGGTTCAGGCCGTGACAGTGAGACAGGTTCAAGCCGTGATGGTGAGGCAGGTTCAAGCCGTGATGTGAGGCAGATTCAGACCGTGATAGTGAGGCAGGTTCAGGCCATGATGGTGAAACAGGTTTAGGCCGTGATTGTGAGGCAGGTTCAGGCCATGCTGGTGAGGCAGGTTCAGGCCAAGATGGTGAGGCAGGTTCAGGCCATGATGGTGAGGCAGGTTCAGGCCGTGATGGTGAAACAGGTTCAGGCCGTGATGGTGAGGCAGGTTCAGGCCGTGATGGTGAGGCAGGTTCAGGCCAAGATGGTGAGGCAGGTTCAGGCCATGATGGTGAGGCAGGTTCAGGCCGTGATGGTGAAACAGGTTCAGGCCGTGATGGTGAGGCAGGTTCAGGCCGTGATGGTGAGGTAGGTTCAGGCCGTGATGGTGAGGCAGGTTCAGGCCGTGATGATGAAACAGGTTCAGGTCGTGATGTGAGGCAGGTTCAGGCCATGATGGTGAGGCAGGTTCAGGCCGTGGTGTGAGGCAGGTTCAAGCCGTGATGGTGAGGCAGGTTCAGGCCGTGATGGTGAGGCAGGTTCAAGCCGTGATGGTGAAACAGGTTCAGGTCGTGATGTGAGGCAGGTTCAGGCCATGATGGTGAGGCAGGTTCAGGCCGTGATGGTGAGGCAGGTTTAGGCCGTGATAGTGAGGCAGGTCCAGGCCGTGATGTGAGGCAGGTTCAGGCCGTGATGGTGAGACAGGTTCAGGTCGTGATGGTGAAACAGGTTCAGGCCATGATGGTGAGGCAGGTTCAGGCCGTGATGGTGAGGCAGGTTCAGGCCGTGATGGTGAGGCAGGTTCAAGCCGTGATGGTGAGGCAGGTTCAGACCGTGATGGTGAAACAGGTTCAGGCCTTGATGGTGATGCAGGTTCAGGCCGTGATGGTGAGGCAGGTTCAGGCCGTGATGGTGAGGCAGGTTCAGGCCGTGATGGTGAGGCAGATTCAGGCTGTGATGGTGAAACAGGTTCAGGCCGTGATGGTGAGGCAGGTTCAGGCCGTGATGGTGAGGCAGGTTCAGGCCGTGATGGTGAGGCTGGTTCAGGCCGTGATGGTGAGGCAGGTTCAGGCCGTGATGGTGAGGCAGGTTCAGGCCGTGATAATGAGGCACGTTCAGGCCGTGATGGTGAGGCAGGTTCAGGCCGTGATGGTGAGGCAAGTTCAGGCCGTGATGTGAGGCAGGTTCAGGCCGTGATGGTGAGGCAGGTTCAGGCCGTGATGGTGAGGCAGATTTAGGCCGTGATGGTGAGGCAGGTTCAGGCCGTGATGGTGAGGCAGGTTCAGGCCGTGATGGTGAGGCAGGTTCAGACCGTGATAGTGAGGCAGGTTCAGGCCGTGATGGTGAGGCAGGTTCAGGCCGTGATGGTGAGGCAGATTCAAGCCGTGATGTGAGGCAGGTTCAGGCCGTGATAGTGAGGCAGGTTCAGTCCGTGATGGTGAAGCAGGTTCAGGCCGTGGTGTGAGGCAGGTTCAGGCTGTGATTGTGAAGCAGGTTCAGGCCGTGGTGTGAGGCAGGTTGAGGCCGTGGTGTGAGGCAGGTTGAGGCCGTGGTGTGAGGCAGGCATTGCTTCGTCAGAGTGTAAATGTAAAGTCAAACAATCAACACAACAACACACTTGCCGCCAAAGGTGTCGTAGATGAGCCGTGCTAACATCACTTCTGTGTATGTGTGGTGAAGACACAAGTGTATGCGTACACCACTACACGCATACACTGTGTGCACGAGTTGACCTTCGTGGTGCCAAGCATGTTAACCTGACTGTAGGGACCAGACTGTGGCTGCCACTGGTGGTGGCTTGGATATTCCAGTGATCAGTGGAGGTAAACTAGACACGTGTAACTATGATAGATTCATTGTTAGGAATCAGACTAAATGTGTTCCCCTGCTAAGACACCCTAAGTTAATGTGGCGTGGCGTGGCGTGGTATATGCCTTTATGCCTTCACCTAAGAACACCACATTCCTGCGATGAACTCGTCCCCAGCAGCGATGGAACAAATTGTCAAGGCGGCGACCTATTAGGAAATACGAAACATATATATAAATTAAAGAGTTTCAGGTTTAATAAATTAACCAAACGAAATTGAAAAAATGAAAATCATATAGTTTTACGCATAAACATAAATGTACAATGTCGAGGGCAGAGATTTTATGAAAAAAAAATATAATTAACTACTCCTCCATAATCGGTGACAAATACAAATGTTAGGAAAGGTGTAGGAATGACAATAGGAAATTTTGGAATATGTATAACAAGCTGATGTTCATGACACGCACATATCATTTGCAGAAAGAATCAACTTGAAAATTATGAACACATTCTTCCAACAGAAGGTAAGTACGAGGTGGATGTGGCAAGACCCGAACGGTGAAACGAAGAATAACATTGACTTCATTCATACAGGCATACTGAATACGATAAGGGATGTAACAGCTGTATTCAACAAATTCAAGTCCAGTGACTACAAAATGGTAAGTGGCACTTGACCGAAAGAGGAAATGTGAAAAGTTGCTATGAATAAAGAAGCCAAATATATTAAGTCAAAGAAAATTCTGATGAACCCAGACTTAAAATTTAGAACACGTTTTCATAATTAGTAGACCAGATAAATGAAAACGTATAGAATCTAAATGACAACCTCAATGACATATTCTTAAAATCAGCACTAGAAATGGAAAGAAAGGAAAGAAGGGAAAAAAGTAGGAAACTTAATCACCACCATAGACCTCATGAAAAATAACTGGGTTTAGTTTTATGACGGTGTAGACAATAGGGAAGCCTTGAAGCCTTCCACTGAAAACTGCACCTTGGCAAAAGTCTTTTGCAGGAAGCGAGGTTCTTGCCACATCCCACCATTTCCTTTATAATGAAGGCAAACAGAATTTTAGGCGTCTGCTACATCATCGTCATCAAAAAGCTGCGTTGCTTCCTGTGTCTATGAACAGTGTGTCACCGAAAGTGAAGAAGCACTGTCCGATCAAGTCGAAGTCATGCACATTAAATATACACAACACTGTCAAGATACCCAACAATAAAATATTGGGAAATGAGAAACTTGAAAGTGTAATGATAGCATCACAAAGAACGTTGCTACACTCTTTGTGGGGCTTGGAAATGAAGAAAAACCTATTCAACTTTATAACAACAATCATTCAATACACGCAGGACAAAAGTTCACTGAATTTTCAAGAGTAAAATGTTAGTAAAGAACTAGTCATACATATGACATATTTTTGTGTCAGAAAGAACGGTTGAACAATTAAGGATAATAACGTAACATTACCATTCATAAGGATAACGAACATGCACCAACGTTCTCAAGAATCAGTATGAGAAAGTGTAAACATTTTATGATAGAAGCAAGGTAGATCTTGATAAAGAACGTGCTTATGTTGTCTTAACGAGATTCAAAACTATAATGCTAACTGGCAAACAGAAGCTAGAAAATACAAGAGAATCCTGTTTGATAAGTTTGCAATAAGGAAGAGTGATGGACGTGGCGAATTGTTTGTAAATTTTGCATTAAAATGTAACATGATAATCATAAATACGTTTTTGGAAATAAATTTATTAAAAAGATACAACGTTGGAATAATACATATGATATAAAACATAAGAAAACAATAATTGGAGAGAGAGAGGAGAGAGAGAGAGAGGAGAGAGAGAGAAGAGAGAGGAGATGAGAGAGAGGAGAGAGAGAGAGAGAGAGAGAAGAGAGTGAGAGAGGAGAGAGGAGAGAGAGATGAGAGA
>JAXIVD010003209.1:0-2500 GCA_036785275.1 Cancer borealis
ATACATATATATATATATATATATATATATATATATATATATATATATATATATATATATATATACATATATATATATATATATATATATATATATATATATATATATATATATACATATATATATATATATATATATATATATATATATATATATATATATATATATATATATATATATATATATGTTTATATATATATAACTATACACCATCATAATATTTTCTTTTCCATTTTCTAATAAGGATTGAAATATTTATAAACTACGTATAGGTATTTAATATATAATGATAAAAGGAAATTCTAGTCAACTAAAATTAGTATCTTGGAAATCGCCTTGATTATATTTTTCGAGTTTTATGATTGGACTGTCATTTTGTTTTGCACATGAGAAGGTGTAAACTATGAGGTGTAGTTTATACTGGAGAGTGGGCGATGAAAACTAGCACTGAAGTAATGCCATAAAAATTCTTTCGTGATTTCTCCTGTGACACCGAAACACTAATAATCATTCCTCAAGGAAGCTATAAACCATTGGTACATACACTCTTCTGGAATACCTGACACCGAGATGCGAAGAGCCGCACTAACACAGGCGAACAGGGCGACCCACTAGGAGCATCCTCGGTTCCTCCTGGTCTGGGAGTCAATTTAGTAATTCTCACCTGGGTCTTGACGGTAGATGGAGACCGTGCTAATGACAAGTGACCATCCCTCACTCACCACACTGTCATATTTTCTTTCTCTGGTCTTTGTTTATATCTTCTGATTTGTACAGTTCTCTCCCTTCCCCTTAACTCCCTAGCAACCAGTATGTGTGGCGTCGTTCTGTTTATCTGTGCTGCTCATGTAGCACTGACGAAGGTTTCTAGAGGGAACAACAAGTTCTCTCCGGAGGGAATATTTATGATGAAAGGAATGCCTGGTGTTGGGTCCTTGCGTAGGATGTTGAGAACACACACACACACACACACACACACACACACACACACACACACACACACACACACACACACACACACACACACACACACACACGCACACACAATAAAAAAACACACAGACACACACAATAAAAAAAAAACGCAACCATTTAAAACATATATACGAAACATTAATAATTGTCATACAAATGCGAAATCTGTTAATGGGTAATAACCTCACCGTTACAAGAGAGAGAGAGAGAGAGAGAGAGAGAGAGAGAGAGAGAGAGAGAGAGAGAGAGAGAGAGAGAGAGAGAGAGAGAGAGAGAGAGAGAGAGAGAGAGAGAGAGAGAGGAGAGAGAGAGAGAGAGAGAGAGAGAGAGAGAGAGAGAGAGAGAGAGAGAGAGAGAGAGAGAGAGAGAGAGAGAGAGAGAGAGAGAAGAGAGAGAGAGAGAGAGAGAGAGAGAGAGACTTGCACGATAATTTTTTAAATAATTTTTTTATATTTTGATGTGTGTGTGTGTGTGTGTGTGTGTGTGTGTGTGTGTGTGTGTGTGTGTGTGTGTGTGTGTGTGTGTGTGTGTGTGTGTGTGTGTGTGTGTGTGTGGAGGTGCACGTGGTACATTGAGACATCTGGCGGATGGGTCGCAACACCCTCAAACCCACCGGACTGCCTGCTGCCCTCCTTTCCTCTTATCAAGGAAGTTGATAACACACCTGCCGTTTGCGGTGCAGGTGAACCGCAGCTACCTGATGGAGTACTGCCAGCTGGTGGAGGTTTGAGGCGTTTACATCAGTGGCCAAAACATATGGTGTCCTTCATGAACACGTTTAGGCGTCCTGTTTGGATAGAGGGAGATGCGCATGGGCAAGATCCCTTTTTTGCAGCAGCCACAGTGACAACACATTCACCGCCAGTCTCTACAAGTCCTAAGCGCACTGCTAGCTAGCAGTATCTCGTATCCTGCCTGTATCTTGTTCCTTTTTATCAATAGTTATTCTTAACCTAACTCTATAACCCCCCGTGGCTACCCTAACGCTAAGTTTAGGCGTTTACATGTAGTGTCAAGTCGACTTGATAAAATGCAAAATCTTGGCAAGTTTTGGCAACCCACCCAAGACACGAATTTCTCCGTTTGTCCTGTGACCAAACAACCAATCAGGGCACAGCAACATCCAACTTCATCTACCAGAGACACTCAACGTAATATATTTCGAATAAAATAGAGGAAAGTAAGATGTTTGAGACCATTACAGTGGGTTTAATACATAAGATTTATGTTATATATGTTGCTTTTGATATAAAAAGACCCAAAACAAGCATAATGATTGAAATATATTAGGGAAGTTGTAGTAAATAGCGACTTGTTGGCCTCTAACCTTGGCGAGGAGGGCAGGGCATGTGTAGTTTCATATCAGGATATATTTTCGAATAAATTCCAGGTGTTATTAGATAAAAATAACTGCATAGAATGTAATAATATATATTACTGCATTTATTTAATAGTAAAAGAAGACAAGGCAAATGCTGTTATTGGATATTTAGAAAGGATAAATATGATGCATTATCGTACATAA
>JAXIVD010003209.1:7500-25000 GCA_036785275.1 Cancer borealis
ATGAGTTTTGTGTTAAAAAATTAACTATGGAAAAAAATATACTTGATTTGTACAATATGTACACTATTTTGAGACGAGTTCTATAATTTAATTTGTCCTCTTAATATTATCAGATTGTCTTCATTTACCGATATGTTATAGGGAATATTATAGTGTACATTCCACATCATTGGCCTGCCATATACACCATATATTTTCTGAATTATTCATATATATGTTTTTTATGGGTTGAGTTATCCCTCTTTGCTAGAGGCCAAGGCACTTGGAAATACAGCTTTCTTTGTTAACTTGAAGGGATAACTTAACTATTTTACTATATAATTTCTATGAATAGGCTTCATTCTCGTAAGTATTATTATTATTATCATTACTATAATTATTAACAATCGGTAATTTTTGCATTTTGTTAGAAAATTGCAAAAATATGGAAAAACTAGAAAAAAAAAATTAACGGCTCTCAAAAAAATCTCAAACGGCTCTCGCGAAAGATCCGGCTCTTCTCGTTCACCTGGAAGAGCCGGCTCTATGAACCGACTCGTTCACCCATCACTAATTCACCGCCAGTTTCTACAAGTCCTTAACGCACTGCTAGCTAGCAGTATCTCGTCTCCTGCCTGCATCTTGTTCCCTTTTATCAATAGTTATTCTTAACCTAACTCTATAACCCTCCGTGGCTATCCTGACGCTAATTACAATAAGAACACAAACAACTAGTGCTGACCACCGCTACTACCACCTCCTGCACCTGACATCACACCCTGATCCGAAATGCCAACAACCACCATGTTTGTAGGCTACCCGACCAAATTATTGGGGGCACAATTACAAGAAAACACCGTAAAACTTGCATAAAATTGACCATTTTCAACCATGGTAACTACCTGTTGTGCATAGAAATGTAACACCAGGCTTGGAAAGGTTATGGGGAGGCGTTTTTACAAAATACCAGTCGACAAAGAAACCCGTGACAAATGGATTTCTGCTTTAAAAAGAGCCCAGAGCATAAAGAAGTCTCATAAACGGTGGAATGCCAAAGGCAATCATTGGCAAGTGTGCAGTGATCACTTTGTTGGAGGTATGTAGTAATGAAAGCATCTGGTCACTATGATAATGTGGTTTTTCTTTACAACTACTGCTCCAACTCTTTTTTTTTTTCTCTTTCCCTATGACTATACATAGTCATTTGTCATAGTCTTTGAAGTTAGGTTATGTTGGTTAGGTTAGGTTATGGTTGTTGGATTAGGTTACGGTTATGTTATGGTTATGTTAAGTTAGGGTAAGGAGTAGGAAGACGACTCAGTCTGTTTTTTGGACTAAGCAGTTATGTGTTTTGAATTAATCTGATGTTTGTTATGCCATACAAATTTTTTATCCCCCAAGGTAAAAATTGCCACAAAAAAGTCAGATTAATTCAAAACCATCATCAGAAATTAGAGAAAAATTGCTCTAAGTAACCCTAAGCAAACCTAATTAAACCTAACTTAAGCAATTGGGTCCTCTTATGAATCTTTACCTAGTTTAGGTTTGGTTTGGTTTGCTTAGGTTAGGTTTAAATAGGTTTGCTTAAGTTAGGTTAGGTTTAATTAGGTTTGCTTAGCATTACTTCAATACATTTTTCTCTTATTTTTAATTAATCCGACTTTTTTGTTGCAATTATTACCTTGGGAAAAGAAATTGTAATGCATAACAAACATCAGATTGATTCAAAACTTTATCAGAAAAAATTGCTTTGTCCAAAAAACAGACTGGGTCGTCTCCCAAATCTTTACCTTAACTTAACCTAACCATCATGTCTAGCTATTTATATCCTTTCTCAATGTCGTGACGTCACTACAGGAACTCTATAAGCAAACCATAAGATTTACATAAAACTTACCATTTTCAAACATGGTAAATAGTTGCTGTGCATACAACTGTCACACCAGGTATGGGAGATTATGGGGAGACATTTTTACAAGCAAACCTACCCAACCTATCCTATTACCACTTACTCCTACAAACACTCACAATTTCCATGCACAATACATAGTTTTCACGGCCGAAGGATTAAAGGATTACCCATGATGCTTAGCGCGGTCCGCCATTTCGAGAGGCAAAACTTCATTTAAACGTCGATATCGCGTGAGCTCTACAATAGATAAACACTACCACCATGTCGTCAAAACCACCGAAAAAGAAGTATATAGATGGTTTGGATAAGCAAACATACGATAGGTATGTCCAGAAGACAGAATGTATTGGAGTTGACCCTTACGAATTGCCGAAACAGAAGTTTAGTAGTGACCATAAATGCCTTCCGGCCATAACGTACATAGACATTTTAAACTATCTGGTGAATTCGACGAGTGCCTACACATTTGAAGAATCGAGGTCTTTTAAGGTACCCACAGGGACATTAGTTAGGTTAGTCTTACTTAGGTTTGCTTAGGTTAGATTAGTTTTAATTTGGTTTGCTTAGGTTTACTGAAAGAAAATTTTCTCCTATTAATTTTGATGGTTTTGACCTTGATGGTTTTTACCTTGAGGAAAAAAATTGCCTGGCATAACAAACAAACATCAGATTAATTCAAAACACATCAAAATCTATCAGAAAAAAATTGCTTTGTCAAAAAAACAGACTGGGTCGTCTTACGAATCTTTACCTGAACCTAACATAACATAACCAAAATTAACCAAAACCCTAACCTACATTGACAAATATCAGAACCTTGTTAAAACGAAACTAAACTTTACTTTTCGAAGAGACCGCACATAAAACATTGAATAACTCACAAACTAAGAATTTGCGACGGAATTTGGATTAAGAAAACCTTATCAAAATGCAACAGGTAATGCAAAAGTACAACCCTGAATTCTCTAGAGCATTCTGATGAAGATGTAAATTAATACCGGTTAGGTTACGTTAGGTTATGGTTAGATTAGGTTTGGTTAGGTACGGTTTGGCTCGGTTAGGTTTGGTTATGTATAAGCTTTTTATATTTCATTACCCAAAAGTTAGGCATTTTACTTTAGATTTTTTTCCTGATTGCCATATTATAGCCTGAATCTAGGTAAATTTCTCGAAATCAATTGCTCGACAGTAAATTGCTCAAGAAAATAACCTAATCTAACCTAAATAAAAATTTCTCCATTCTTGATTTTAAATTTTCAATTAACAATAATAGTTATTTTTTTTATGAGCTTAATGTTTTCATATTGTTTTCTAAGTGGCAATAGAAGAATTACGTTACCCAGAAGGTGATTCCAGCATTATACATCCTTCTTGGCAACTCACCCAGTCTTTTCAGGTGTCCAAACCATCTGAGTATTCATATTAAATTATTATTGTAATTTACTTAAAAAATAATGTCCTTTTAGGTAAACATGATAGAAAACCAAGAAAATTTATTGACTTGTAAAATACAATAGATTAGATCTTAGATTATAAACAAACATTCAAGACATTAATCCATATACATCAATGAATACAAGTATGTAGAAAACTATATACGTACATGTTTGCCAGACTGCTTTGTGTAAAAATTGAAAATGAAAGTAGTTGAGGAATAATATGGATATAACATTAGTGTCTTCTCCCGAGGTTATTACTTACATGTCAGATATAATTAAGGTGTTTCCCCATCAAGTCTGTTATTTAATATCGCCTCTGTTTGTATATAGACGGTTAGGTACAGTAGGTGTTGTGTTATCAATAGTCGGGTTTTAGGGCGTTTCTTGACCATCTGTTGTAAGACAATGTTGTTTGTTTGCCTTTCAAGATGGCAGCTGACCTCCTGAACCCCGGATGTGTGACGTCACGTAAGTACTATGTATACCAGACTAGAACAGGCTTCCTCATATTATTATATAGAACTGAACCATACACCCCAATACAAACACACATACACACATTCATTCACTTCCCTCTCCTGCACACTGGGAGCTGAATATTAATAACGTGGCTAACCTAATGCTAACTTGATTTCAATATTAATCCTATTTTTTTATGGTATCTTTTGATTAGATTTAAATGAATTTGAAAGTTGTTCCCGTCGCAAATCGGAAGTGTTTATATACACGACCATAATGCAAATAACTATTCACTATGACAGTCTATCTATACGACTGTAATGGAAACAATTATTCACTATGAGTGTCTATATACACAAATGTAATGTAAATAACTATTCACTATGGCAGTGTTTAAATACACGACTGTCTCTTTACAGTTTACACCCATACCCCTGTCCACCCAGCAGTGAATAGGTACTGGATATTAGCCAGGGGTTGTGACCTGGCCCGGCACCTGCCTCGGCCAGGTGTGCAACCGTGCCAATACAAAGGCTATACCATAGACTACACCATACTTGACTGGACACTCGCGACAATCGCTGACAGACGATATTACATGTAGGCCCTACAGATTCCGCTGCTATGAGTGATGACAGATAATACTTCATATATCAGTTCATATTCTACTTAGGACATTGTATTTCATGTCTTTACAATCAGTAATGATTGCTGAACCATGGCTGAACCTAAAAAAATATTTTACAACTTTTGAAAATAAGAAATTAACAAAGATTACAAGTTTGAGTGAAAAATCGTGTGGGAGTTTTGTATAAAGCATATTGTTTATAGCAAACATTTCTGGCAAATTCGCAATAATTTCTGAAATAAAACATCACATATTGTGAAATCACCATTCCTGAATATGATTTGATTGTGATCAAATGTCATATTATCGTTATATCGGCTTGGGAATGAATTTTTCACAACAATTCGTGGCTTGATCTTGATCTTGATGTCACAGGAGGTTTGAGTTGAGAAACTATCGTTTATTCAGTATATATGCAACAAAAAAAACTATTGCACTTCTTTTTTCAATGACATTGTATGAGTATGAGAAAAATAGGATAGACGACAATACAAGAAAACACCCAAATATAAATTTTAATTCGATGCAAATATAGCATTTACTTCTCGCATGACTAATTCAAGGCGAAAGAGGTCACAATAAAAAGAAGAGGAAGACCAAAACAAGAAGAGAATATCAAAACACGCTGGTACTTTTTTTTTCTCAGCTGATATTTTTTTTTCAAAACACGGTGGTATTTTTTGTTTTTCATCATGGAGAATGGAAAGCATAGAGGGGTAAGAATGAGGGAGTGTAGAGACTGTGGATTTACCGGAAAAGTCAATGAAGAAAGCAAATGTGGAAGCTGTGAGGACAAGACGAGAAGGAGGACCAGCAGAGTGACCCGCTGAGACATATGCAAACATTGTGAGAGGAAGGTGGCCAGCGGGAAAGCAGGAATCCAATGCGATAATTGTGAGATGTGGCTACACGCTGAATGTGAGAAGGTAGGAGACCAGATGTTAAGGGAGTTGGAAAAGGACGAAGTAAAACTATGGTTTTGTGGAGAATGCAGTATTCAAGTAAAAAAGGTTCTAGAAGAAGCTAAGGAATTGAAGAGAGTCAATGTAGAAATGAAAAGAGAACTAAAAGGCCTAAAAGAGGAAAATGAAGACGTGATGAAAAAATTTAGGAATTATGAAAAAACCATAACGGATCAGGACAGTACAGATAGGAGGAAGGAGTCAAAGGAGGACATAGGAATGATAATGAAGCAAATGAAGGAAATGCAAAAAAAGTTGAATCAAGTTGATATAAAATGGAAAAGAATGGAGGAGGACTTAAAAGAATTTATAGCAAAGACTGTAATAGAAGTAATGGAAGAAAGGGAGGAAAAACAAAAAAGAATGAAAAATGTGGTAATATTCAATTTAAGAGAACCAGACACCGATAATCTCAGTATGAAAGAAAAGAAAGAACAGGACCAGGCAGTGTGTATGGACATAATTGCTAATGAACTAGGCGTTGAGGAAGTACAAATAATGGAAACTATAAGGCTTGGTAAGCAAGAGCACAATGTAAGGGAAGGAGTGCAAAGGCCAAGGGCGTTGCTGGTAAAGCTAACTGATGTACAAACAAAATGGGAAATTGTGAAAATAGCAAAGAAACTAAAAGAGGCCAAAAAAAGAAGATTACAGGAATGTGTATATTGTACCTGACTTAACTCCTAAGGAAAGAGCTGCAGAGAAAGAACTCAGAGATCAGCTAAAACAGAAAAGAGAACAGGGAGAAAAAGGCTGGTTCATAAGGAAGGGGCAGTTGATAAGGGGAAATTTTCAGTAAAGAATGAAGAAAAAGATAGGAAGATAACAGGAAATGTAGAGGTAGAAAGCTCTGAATATATCATAGTGAAAAGTGTTAATATACAAGGTCTGACTAATATTAAGATGGGAGAGCTGGAAAGACTGATAGACGACAACACCATAATGTGCCTAACAGAGACACAACTAAAGATAGATAAGATAAAGACCACGAAAAATTTAATGTATGTTGACAGCATGAGGGAAATGCAGGATAAAAAAGGAGGAGGATTAAGGCTATTAAGGAGAAAAGGAAAAGAAGTGGATGTAGAGGAGATAGATACCAAAATAAGGGATATCTTATGTGTGAAGTGCCGTGCATCAAGGCTGTGTTTCTATATGGTATTACTCTACTTTCCGTGCGACAACAAAGAAGAAGACAAGAAAAGAAGAAGATAAATGGAAAAGGAAGTAGAGAAAATTATTGAAGTGAAACAAAAATACCCAGTCATGATCTTAGGTGATTTTAATGGGCACGTGGGGTTCCTTGGCAAGCAAAAACTAGATGAAGGTGGAAGCACAGTGCTAAATCTAATGAATAAATACAACCTTATAATGCTAAACAACGACGAAAAGTGCAAAGGATTATACACTTGGGAAGGGAGAGGACAAAAAAGCGTGATTGACTATGCCCTAGTAAACATTAGACTATACGATGAATATAAGAACATGACTATCGACGAAGGCAAGGATATAATGGACATAACTGACCACAACCTAATGGAAATCAAGCTGAAAAAGCCACCAGGAACGAAAAAGATCACAAATGAGACCAAGGAAATAGAATACTACAAGAAAGACGAGAGTTCACTCCAGGTCTTTATACAGGATGTGGAAGAGGAATTAAACCAAGAAGAAACAATGGATGTAGGAAAACTAGAAGAGATAATGAAGAGAACAGCGGACAAAAGGCTAAAGCGGGTGTACAGGAAGAGGAGTACCAGAGATGGCAATGTATCACCGTGGATGACAGAGGAAATAAAAAAAGAGATAGCAATAAGAAAGGAATACAACAGGAAAAGAAGGAATGCAATGACTGATCAAGATAGAGAAAGATGGAAGAAAGAATACAAGAAGCAAAAAAGGAATGTCCAAGATAAAATAAGAAGAGAAATATATTTACACGAAGAAAAAATAACAAAGGAAATAAAACAAGGAAAAGACCAAGGAAAGAAACTATGGGATAACATCAGGAAGCTGAGGGGACAAGAAATAAAAAAGAAAGACAGTGTAGAATTATACAAAGACGGAAAAAGACTACAAGAGGAAGAGAAGGAGGAAGAAATGATGAATTTTTGGAAAAGAATATACCAAAAGGAAGCTAACAACATTCCAAATGTATGGAATGAAGATAAGAGAAAAGAATACGAAAATGGCTTGAAAGAGGAGAATACAATCACATTGAATGGACAAGACAGGATGGAAGTACCTATGCTGCTCAGAGAACATTTGGATGCAGTGGGGAGGATAGAAACTTTTTGCAACAAAATGGAGCATCAAGAAATAAATATCAACAACAGAGATAAAAAATAGTTTAAAATCAATGAAGGCAGGGAAAGCAGCCGGGCCAGATAATCTAAAGCCAGAATACTTTAAAGCCTTCCAAGGAAATGACAAGTGTTTGGAGGCATTGAAAATAAGCCTAAATAAGATACTGGAAAGTGGGAAGATACCGGAGAGCTGGACAGAATCAAACACAATCATGATACCAAAAGTAAAGACCCCAGAGGCCAAAGATCTAAGACCAATCTCGCTAACTAACATGTCATACAAAATATTTATGAGGATAATGAGAGAAAGAATTGACACACACCTGAAGATGAATGAAGAGGAAAAAGAACAATCAGGATTTACCACCGGGAAGCGAATTGAAGACAATTTGTACTTACTCCAGTACTGCATAAGGCAAACTTATGAACGAAGAAAGCAACTCTACATAGCAGCAGTAGACTTCAAAAAGGCTTTTGACTATGTAAGCAGGGAGAAGCTGATTCAGATCATGATAGAATACAAGGTCAACAGCAAAATAATTCAATGCATAAAGGAGATCTACAGCAAGGACAAAACCAGAATAAAGATAGACAGCGAAAGAGAAATAGAATTAAACATCACAAATGGAATACGGCAGGGGTGCACTGGATCAACAACACTTTTTAAATTAATAACGTACATCATATTGGACAAACTACAGAAGAATGGATGTGGATATGTAGATCATCAAGTTAAAATTAACACCCTATTTTTTGCGGATGATGGGCTACAAATGTCATCAAGTCAAGAAGAAGCAGTGAAAAACATTAAAGATTTAATAGACATAAGTAAAAGCTGCGGACTAGAACTAAACAAAGAAAAGAGCTATTTTATACTATATAACGTCAATGAAAAAATAGAAGAAATAGAAGGAATAAAGGTGACAGACAAAATAAAATACTTGGGAGTCAACATAAACAACCAGAAAAACTGCTTCAGAGAACACAAAGAAGAAATGCTGAAAAAGGCCCAGAGGATGGCAAACCTAACCTACAGTGTTATATATAAAAGCTGCAACAAAATGTTAATAGGGAAAACCTACTGGAAATCAGTAGTCATGCCAATGCTGTTACATGGAGCAAGTGTAATAGACTGTAAGAAGGAGGAGCTAAGGAAACTGCAAAGCATAGAGAATGGAGTATTCAGGATGATCCTAGGGGCAAGGAAATACACAGCTGAAGAAGGAGTACGTGGAGAAGTGGGTGCATCACTATTTGAAACAAGAATAATGAAAAGCAAACTAACATATATCCAAAGTATACTGAAAGGAGGAAGAAATGAATTAGTAGAACAAATAATAAGGAATAGTATAGTGTGCAGAGCTGATACATGGTCTGAAGACAGCATGAAAATTTTGGATACCTTAGGAGTCAGTGTCCGAAGACTTGAAGAAATGAAAAGATCAGAATTAGAAAAGAGCTTGCTGGAATGGGACACAATGAAATGGAAAGAAGGGATGGCACAAAAATCAAGCTTAGAAATATATCGGCAAAATAAAGAAAAGGTTGGACAAGTGGATTATATGTATGATAACAGACCAAATTCGAAATTTTTTTTCCAAGCCAGAACAAACAGCCTCCCATTACATAACCGTATGCGGTTTTTAAGAGAGGATAGCATATGCCCAGTTTGTGGTGATGAAACTGAAAATCTAGAGCACTTTATTTTATTTTGTGCAGGATACAGGGAAGAGAGAAAGAAAATTTTGGGTCTGCAACAACCGTATCAGAAAAACAAGGAGCAAATAATAGGAAAGATTTTATTTGAGTTCAATCACAGGAATGAGGTGGAACTTATTAAAGAAGTGCTATATAACTTTTGGAAAATAAGAAATAAGGAACTGGAAAAAAGTTTCTAAAGGAAAATACAATAAAAAGGAACAGGAAAGAGAAAATTACATAGGTATCAGCAAACGCAAAAGAAAACACATTAGGGGGGCCGTAGCAAAGGCAATCCCCCGAAACTCATCGCATCGCATCGCATCGCATCGCAAACCTTTAAGGCGTGGTCACACTAGCTATTGATATCGATTGATCTGGGGTTATGGCTGGATTCGCCAGCCATTTGAGTGCTCATAAACATATTCTTCACATCACTCTGAGGTGTTTGCTTTTTGTTTGAGGTTTCTACGATGATTTTAAGTATATTATTCAAATAAAACAAACAAAAAATCGCCTCAGGACACATTTGCGAAAGACCCGATTTCGAGCTCACAGTCACGTATGGTGTATTCTATGGTATTGCATATTAATATAGACTACATGGGCTATGCATGTAAGTGTTTTCAGATTGAAATTCCAATATTCCTGGAAATTATTGCAAATTTTGTGTTTTTATTGGTGTCAGGATTTAATAATTGTCGCCCACCGATGACGTATGTTGACTAATTTGTTTTTGTTGCTCATTAACATATTCTTCACATCACTCTGAGGTGTTTGCTTTTTGTTTGAGGTTTCTATGATGATTTTAAGTATTTTATTCAAATAAATCATACAAAAAATCGCCTCAGGACACATTTGCGAAAGACCCGATTTCGAGTGCACAGTCACATATGGTGTATTCTATGGTATTGCATATTAATATAAACTACATGGGCTATGGATGTAAGTGTTTTCAGATTGAAATTCCAATATTCCTGGAAATTATTGCAAATTTTGTGTTTTTCTTGGTTTCTTAGGATTTAATAATTGTCGCCCACTGATGACGTACGTTGACTAATTTGTTTTTGTTGCTCATAAACATATTCTCTACATCACTCTAAAGTGTTTGCTTTTTATTTGAGGTTCCTATCTTATTTCTAAGTATTTTATTTGATTTTTCTAAAAATCTGCCGTAGGGCCTGTTTGCAAAAGGTCAGATTTCGAGTGTACAGTCAAGTATGGTGTAGTCTATGGCTATACCAACGAACCCAACAGTATAGTATGGAGTCTGTACAGTGTATATATACACGACTATAATGCAAATAACTATTCTATATGACACTATCTATATACACGACCATAATGTAAATAACTATTCACTATGACAGTGTCTATATAAACACCTGTAATGCCTGACCTGCTCAGAGGAGAATGTGCTGCTACTCGCTCGCGCTAACAAGGAATACCAGGTTGTATTTATCCACAACAGATATTTTATTGTGTTTTTGTGTGTCAACACAAGGGATACCAGGCTATATTTTTATCATAACAAGTATTCTATTGTGTTTTGTGTGCATTTTTGGGCAAAATTATTTAGATGGCTGAGTGTGTAGTACTCAATATAGGCGAGGGGGTTATAGGTATAGAGGCTGGAGTGGTGAGGTGTGGTTCCTGTAGAATGGAGAGACAATGGATGGCAAGTGAATGTAAGTTGTGTGAAGTGTTAGCTAGAAATGTAGCTTTAGAGGAAGAGGTTAAGAAAGTGAAAGTTTTGTTGGTACAGACGAGGCAACACATGCAAGAGGTAAGACAGAAAGCTAGCGTCAGGTCACGAGCGTTGGGTCAGAGACAGGGGAGGACAGTTGGAGAGTTGTGGATAGGGGAGGGAAAGGGAGGGTGAGCCCTCCCTTGTGTGAGGTGGAATTTTCTCCCCTGTGTGAGGTAGAGTATAGCAACAAGTTTGGCTTGTTAGCTACACAGGAGGAGGAAGAGGTCGTGATAGAAATAAGAGCAGGAGAAGGGGACAGGACACCCGAGACGAAGATAGTGAGGAGGAAGTTAGATGGAAAGGAGAGGCAGGAAGGTGGGAAGGTGAGGAAGGACAGGGAAAGGTTAGAAGGGTCACAGGAAGTGTTAGTTCTGGGTGACTCCAGGATTAAGTATTTAGATGAGACTTTCTGTGAGGCCGACAGGGCGAGGAGGATGACATGTTGTCTTCCTGGGGCCGGAGTGCAGGACGTGGTAGAGAGATACAAGAGGGTAGTGGAGGGGACGAGGAAGGAGGCGTTAGTGGTGGTTCACGTGGGAGTGAACGATGTAGGTAGGGTAAGGTCAGAGGAGCTAGTGGATAAGTATAGGGAGCTTCTGGGGGAGATAAAGAAGAGTGATAGGAGGTGTATAGTGTCAGGGATGCTCCCTAGACAGGATATTAGAGGCTGGTGGCTCTCACATGCCCTTGGTTTCAACGAGAGATTGGTGAGGATGTGTGGGGAGGATGGGGTAGGTTTTATGGATGAGTGGAGCAGATTCTATGGGAGACAGGAGCTGTATGCCAGGGATGGTGTACATTTCAGTAGAAAGGGGATGCAGGAGCTTAATAAGTGTCTTGAGAGGGCAGTTAGGCAGTCCAGTCAGGGAAACTAAATATTAATAGAGTTAAGGGTAATAGTGACAACGGACGGGATAAAGAGAGGGAGGTACATGAACTTAATGTCTTTTATACAAACAGTAGAAGTGTAATAAATAAGATAGACATACTTAGAGATATCGCATGTGTAGAAGAGTTAGATATTATAGGTATTACAGAAACTTGGTTAGATATTGCAGGCAAACATTTCTTACCTGAAGTAGGAATAGATGGGTACACTTTTTTCACAGGGATAGAGAAGGGAGGAGAGGGGGAGGTGTAGCACTGTACGTTAGAAACACATTAAATAGCTATGTCAATACCGCAATAAAAACAGATAGGAATACGGAATCATTATGGATTGACATTATTATAGGAGGGAAAAAGTCTGTTGTAGGGATTATATATAGGCCTCAGGATTTAGACGAAGCAGCTAGTGCATCCCTGATGCAGGAGCTTGCAAGGACATTTAGGTATAATAATGTGTGCATTATGGGAGACTTTAATTATAGGAGAATAGACTGGGATAGTATGACAGGAGACGGGTGCTCGGAGGAATTCTTAAATGTCGTCCAGGATGGTTTTTTCATACAACTTGTAAGGGAACCAACGCGACAGGGAAATATTTCAGATCTGGTCTTTAGGAATAATGAAACTTTGGTCAGTCAGGTTGAGATAGGAGCTAGATTTGATGTTAGTGACCACCATGAAATTAGATTCAAGATTAATGCAAAGAGGGAGGTAGAACAAAACACTGCTTTAGTACCAGATTTTAGAAAAGCCAATTACCAGGGCCTCAGACACCATCTCCAGAGTATAGATTGGGAGGGATTAGGAGTAGGCCGAGAGGAGGATCAAAACATTGAGGTAGAATTGCATTATAATAGCATAGTTAGGGAAATTCATACAGGGTAGGAATAGTATATACCTAAGAGGAGGACTAGGTCAAATAGAAATTATCCAAAATGGATGAATAGCAGCATTAGAAGGGAAATTGGATTAAAAAGGGGACTCTATATGAAAATTATAAGGGAAGAAGTACAGTTAGTAGGGCAGTATAATGACCTAGCTAGGAAAGTTAAAAAGGATATTAGGACTGCAAAGAGGAATTATGAGGTTAGGATAGCTAGAGATGCCAAGAAGGATCCAAAAGGATTCTATCAGCTGTACAAGGCTAAAACAAAGGAAAGAATAGGACCTCTTAAAGGAATGGATGGCAGCTTGATAGAAAATGGTGGGGAAATTAGTAAGGAATTAAATAAATACTTTTTGTCTGTATTTTCTTAGGAAGAATCGGGTAGGGAACTGGAGCCAGTACAGATCTTTAGGGGACAAGAGATTGATAAATTAAGCAAAATAGTCATAAGTAGAGAAGTAGTTAGCAAGAAAATAGATAGACTTAAAAAGACTAAATCTCCAGGGCCGGACGACATTTTTCCAAGGATTCTTAAGGAATGTAGAGAAGAACTCGTTGAACCCAGACACAGGAGTAGTTCCTAGGCTATGAAGGCAATCAAATGTAGTTTCTATATTCAAGAAAGGAGATAAGGCAGAAAGTAGTAACTACCGTCCAATCAGTTTAACATCAGTAGTAGGCAAAATGTTAGAAGCTATCATAGCAAGGGCAATTAGAAAACATTTAGATGAACACAAGCTAATTAGACATAGTCAACATGATTTTAGCAAGGGGAAGTCATGCCTGACAAATTAATTATTCTTCTATAGGCAAGTATTTGAAACCATAGATAAGGGGGACGAGTATGATATAGTTTATTTGGACTTCAGTAAAGCCTTTGACAGAGTACCCCATAGGAGACTGTTAAGTAAAGTCAAGGCTCATATCATAGGTGGGAAGGTACTAAAATAGATTATGGGATGACTTACTAGTAGGGAACAGAGGGTACAGATTAATGGAAAGAAATCAGAATGGGGTAATGTCACTAGTAGGGTACCACAGGGATCAGTACTAGGACCATTGTTATTCATTATCTATATAAACGACTGAGAGACAGGAATAAACAGTGATATCAGTAAATTTGCCGATGACACAAAGATAGGGAGATCGATATAGAATTTAGATGATGTTAGGATGCTGCAGGATGACTTAACTAGGCTGTATGAGTGGTCAGAGAAATGGCAGATGCAGTTATGAGCGTAGGTAAATGTAATAGACCTGTAGACTGCACATTAAATGACAATACATTAGGAAGGTCATATAGTGTGAGGAACTTAGGAGTTCAAATAAGCAGTGACTTGCGCCCCAGGGAACAGCGTATTATAACTAGAAATAGGGCCAAGAAGATACTGGGATTTATTAGTAGGTGTGTGACAAATAGGAGTTCTGAGGTTATTCTGAGGTTGTATCTTGCACTAGTTAGACCCCACCTAGATTATGCAGCTCAATTTTGGTCCCCTTATTATAGGAAGGATATAGGCTCCTTGGAGGCAGTCCAGAGAAGAATGACCAAGATGATTCAGCGGCTGAGAAATTTACCCTACAAAGATAGGTCAAAACATCTTAATCTCCACTCCCGTGAGAGAAGGAAGGCAAGACGGGATATGATTGAGATTTTCAGATGGGTAAAAGGAATTAATAAGGGAAACATAGATCAGGTTTTAGAATTTAGTAGTCAAGATAGGACACGTGGAAATGAGTACAAGCTAGAAAAACTTAGATTCAGGACAGACATAGGTAGATATTGATTCACTAACAGAGTCGTGAACAATTGGAATAGGCTGGGTAGACACGTAGTAAGTGCTGAGTCAATAGGTAGCTTTAAAAGACGGTTGGATCAGAGTATGGATCGGGATGACAGGTGGGATGGCTAAATATTGGATTATTCCAAGGATGGGGAACAAGGAGCTGCGTCGTGTAGGTCATTAACTGACCTCTTGTAGTCTCCTCTTTTCTTATGTTCTTATGTTCTTAAATACATATTCAGTATGACAATGATTAGCCCTACAAGTATGGTGATTGTTGACATTTCAGCTCAAGGCCGTGACGTCACTGCAGGAGCTCTATTAGGCTACTACTATTTCAATAACAATTTGCATTGCTGATACCACTACTTTTACTGCTACTACAGATACACCAACAAGAAGAACAACAACAGCTATTATTATTGCTGCTGCTACTGCTTCTACTACAGCTACTACTACTACTACTGCTACTACTACTACTACTACTACTACTTTTTTTTTTTTAAATACCTCCACCCGTTGTTTATTTGTGGGGCTCTACTAATTGGAGGTCACCAGCCCCAACTCTGTTCGCTAGTGACTGTGGCATCCAAACATAGTTCTAATCATTATTATTTTTACCTTACACATCTAATTATACTACAATTCTTCATATATATATATATATATATATATATATATATATATATATATATATATATATATATATATATATATATATTATTTACAAGTCCCTACGATCTACCCTCAGTCCGCTCTCCACTACTGTGGCCTCACAGTTGAGGCTCGTAATGTTTGTGTTGGTAGGGGTGGAGTACCTAGTTCTCCTGAGGCATAGGAGGGCAGACCCGAGTAGAGAGACGGAGAGGCGACATCTCATCCAGGCGACAACATCGCTCCTTGGCTGGTGTTTCTTTTCTGCTATTACGTCAGCTAGTTTTCCGTAGAAACACTTCGCCTTGGGGCCCATTCCGCCGGATGAGGTGAAAACCAGGGGCGTAAAGCTGCCCTGATCCACCTGCAGGATCCTCTCCTCATATGCCTTGACTTTTTCTTCCTCGTTCTTCTTGTGAGCAGCTTCTAAGGACAGGTTGTTGTAGCAGGCAGCCATCGGATCGAAGATGCGGATGTCCACGAAGGTTTTCTGTCCACGCATCCAGAATCCACGGGCGCTGATGTCCACATGAGCCTCGTTGCTGGTGTTAGCTGTAGCATATACGAGGTTTTCGCCGGTCAGGGGAAGAAGAGTCGGCTCCGTAGAAACGTGATGGCACATTTCCCTGAGCATGCTGGCCGTCAGATCCCTCATTCATCATGGCGGATGCATATGAAACCCCCTTTTTTGCATACCATGGTGTGGTCAACGCTGTTGAGGTTTCCACATGCACGGGTTTTAGAGAGTCCCTCCACTGGCCAGCCATACCTCAGAGCAGGGGCATCAATAAATTCTTGTTTGTTGAGGCTGAAACCCTTTGCTCTTATGGGTAGTGATGTTAGCCAGTTAGAGGCTCCTGTTTCCTGTGCAGTGAGGATTTTTTTCACTGAATCCACAGGCAAGACGCTTTTTAGGCGTTCAAAGCTGTCCTTTTGTTCTTGTTGCCTGTCTTTGGATATTTGTTTCTTTAGCTCAGTGATCGCATTGTCTTCTGTTTCACCATGAGCGTCCTGAGCTATTATCATCTCTGTGAGGGACCTGGTGAGTTTGATGGAGTGTTGGTGTTCTGTGGCAGCCATTCTTCCTGGGGAGGTGATGCCCAGTCCACCAAGTCTTGGTGGAAGCTCAAGCAACGCCCTCTCATTGTCCCCAAGGATGCGTGATCTCAGTAACATTGGTAGGAAGGTGTTCCTGATGGCGTCCTCCAGAGGCCTGAGGAGAGGGCTGCTGCCGGGGATGGTGCGCATGACATAGTTCCACCAATGCTTCAGTCCATGCGTGTAGGCTGAGTAGGCTGCATGGGGCTCAGTCCTGGCCATGTTAGACAGGACTTCCACCTCCTTCACCCATCCAGCTACTTTGTCTCCGATGTACTCCTTCTTGAACTCCTCCGTGCCAATAACTGCACCCAAGTGTCTCTGTCCATCCTTAGTCACAGTCACACCGCTACCGTGAAAGATTTAAATCCCATGGTCATATAGTTCGGGTTTGACTATCAGAATGGATTTGGCAGCATTGGGCAAGTAGCCTATCTTAGGGCCGTTGTTATTCACCAGGCGCCACCATTCTTTTAAGTCTGTGAGCTTTCCGGCCCCTGATAAGTCATCAGCATATGCCACTTGCTTCACAGACGTGTTTTCATATTTAATTTCATCTTGAAGGACTGATAACCCAAGGGCGTACATTGCCCTTGGGTTGTGCCCTTGGGTTGTGCCTTCCATAGATTGAATCACCTTAACTCTAACACTTCCACTATCACTACTTATGTATATATTTGATGGTTCACCATACGTATTATTTACATAGGTTGCCAATGACGGACACTTAACACTGATGTTATGGAGCATTGTTTTTCTATTTATGGTGTTAAACGCATTTTTGGCGTCCACTAAAAGAATCGCTTCACAGTCGTCCCGGTCGAAAATCTCTCTCATGGCGTGTATGGCCGCTTCTCCCCCTGCCAGTTGTCCTGCACACACTTGCAGGTTTCCCACTGCCCTCCGTACGTCCTCCTTGACTACCGCCATGATGCCTTTTCCGATGATACGTCTTGGGACCTCACCGATGCCGATGGGTCTGCATCCTGGCTTTTTGTCAAGAGGGATTAGACGGCAGGCAGTCAGGGCGTCAATGTGTCTGGAAGGTGTGGCGGCC
>JAXIVD010003209.1:30000-32500 GCA_036785275.1 Cancer borealis
TGCTTATCAATGGTTCAAACATCACAGATCAAACATCCAACACAACTATCAGCCAACCAATACTATCCATTGCTCAGCTGTTGGTGTACAACAGCATCAAGAGACGCAGTGATACTGTGAGAAATCCACAAGTATATCACAGCAAAGATCGTGAAACGCCACTACGGCTCATGCACTAACCAGAAATAGAAAGTTGATTGAGGGTCTATATACTCTTGGTATGTCGGCATCATACAACCGCACAATGGACTTGATCACATCATTGGGTAATAACGTCTGTGACTATTACCATCAGATTGGCACAGTCTGTCCTCCTCAACTTCGCAAAGGGCATTTCATCACCAGTGCTGCAGACAACATCGACCACAACCCCAGCTCTGCGACATCTACAAGTTGCAAATGCAAAAGTGACTGTGACAACAGTGTCTGAAGCTTTAGGAGTGGCATTTTTATAGCCTGACTTGCCCTAAATTGGATTTTATGCCACATAATTCTTGTATATGATCTCCAAATGCAATGCTACATGTTTTTACAATAAGGAGTTGAGAAAAAACCATAGCACCTCACAGTTTTCCAGAAACTGCATTGTTGCTGCCGGTTGCTAAGGAAAATGATTTGCCTAGTAACCGTTGCTATGCAACACTGAAATCTCGGTGGCTCCTGCCCTGAAATTGTAAAATAGGTCTTTGTGAACTATTGTGGAAAGTTTTATGCTTATATCACCTTGTGAGCAATTCTTGTCCTATTTAGTACCGAGTGCCTACACTATTAAAATAATATATCAAAGGATAGTAAAAATGTAAAGATGGTGGAAATATACGAATAACGGAAATGAATGAGAGAATTACATGATACAAACTTTCAAAAAGTGTTTGCACAAGAAATGGAATTCAGAAAATTGAGAAACAGGAGAGAGACGGAGATGTAGGATATTAAGGTAAATGATATATAAACACGACTTGTTGAAGGATCCGTAAAGGAAATCAAGCCAGACGGTGTATACATATAGTGAATACATATAGTGAAAAAAGTATAGATAACAACTGGTCGAATCAGTATATATGACATAATCCGGCATTAAAAACATGAAAAGTTCCAAAAGAGTGGAAAAGAGCCGACATACCTATTTATGAAAATGGTAAAACGGAAGAACCAGTTAATTACAGATGTGAGTCGCAGACTAGCTTAGTTAGCAAATATTGTGAAAAGCAATAGGAAAATTGACTAAATATCTTTCCTTTCTTGAATATAGGAACTACATTTGCCTACCTCCATAACCTGGGAACTACTCCTGTGTCTAGGGATTTTCTAAAAAATCTTCGCAATGGGTTCAACGAGTTCTTCTCTATATTCCTTAAGAATCCTTGGAAAACTGTCGTCCGGCCCTAGAGATTTAGTCTTCTTAAGTCTATCTATTTCCCTACTGACTTCTTCTCTATTTATGACTATTTCGCTTGATTTATCAACCTCTTGTCCCCTAAAGATCTGTACTGGCTACAGTTCCCTAGTCGACTCTTGCTGAGAAAATACGGACAAGATGTATTTAGGAGTCATAATCCAGAGCAACATGTTCCCAGAGAAACGTATCAGCAGAATTACCAGAGAGACCTACAGATTCCTAACTAATATCAGAGTAGACTTTCATTATATGGATGAAGATATGAAGAAAAAAACTTATAGAGACAGTAATATGTCCCATCACTAACATAACCTAACAATGACCGATTGACAAAATACAATGATTTACGCTATAAACAAGGTGCCAGAATCACTAACATAATCTAACAATGACCTATTAACGAATGCACAATGCACTGACAGTCACAAAACCTGGTGTGTGGCTACGAAAACAATTGGCGTCTGCATCTCGACCAACCGCCGATTTTAGGTCATCGAAAACATTTGATATCTTCTAAATTGACATCACATAACATAACCTAAATTAACCAAACCTTAACCTACATTGACAAATAACAGAACCTTGTTCAAACCAAATTAAACTTTACCTTATTCCCGAAGAGAAGGTCTCACATTGAATATCTATCTAACTAAGAATTTGTGACGGAAATGTAGTAAAGAAAACCTTCTCAGAATACATCAGGTAATGTAAACATACAACTCTGAATTCTCTAGAGCATTCTGGTGAATAAGTAAATAAAACACCGCGGGCTTCATATGGGTCACATGCCCCTAAAATACCCAGCTTTACATGATATCTATGCAATTCCTCACTTGTAAGGTGTTTGATGTGCTCACTGACTATCAAATTTGCTGCTGATATGTTCAATCATAAGATTACAATGCTGGAAAGGTCTCATAGGTGTATTGCTTACACATTCTGTGTTACAGCGCTTGACCGTCAGCGTGGCGGAAGCACCAGCTGGGGTCACGTGACTGCAAAGCCTCTATAGGAAGTTGAATGGGATGAGGTAGAGGATGGCGAAGGAAGTGAGGCATCAATTGAAGATTTTGCTATAAAGGCTTTAATATCAGAGATTGT